>JAODVM010326671.1:0-11524 GCA_025400095.1 Phenganax marumi
ACGAGCGGAAATAAATCGTTTGGTATGATACACGTCTACTGACAGGGAATGCCAATCTTAATTGCGGCTTTCGCGGCCAAATATTTAGCGCTGTGAATACTTTTGCCTATACCTCGTTCGCGTTTAAAAATTTTCAGAAAATAATTGAAGATTTCGAAAGATCGCGTACTACTTAGTAGAAGTCAATAAAAGACTCAAAATTGATAATTTCAGTTCTTTTTCATATAATGTAACCTTAAACAGCTTCTCTTCAAAACGTGCTATTCAAATTTCACCAACGTGACGGTTTGACTTCTAAAAATTTTTAATTTATTACTATTATTATTTTTATTATGATTTAATCTATTTATACATAATCAAACACATTAACAAGTCTACCTTACAAAGCCTAAAATAACATGTGTATAATTAACAAAATAACAATAGCTGTTTTTGATTATGTCATAAAATAACTGTTTAAAATTTTTAACAAAGTCAAAATTTAAAGAGCAGAAACGAAAGCAAAATCATGCATGCTCATTCCTTTCATTTAAAATCTTGGCTTCTGAATACTTGGCACAATGAACCATACAATTCGTCCCGGCTTTTACGCTGCGAAAAATAAGTAATATACATGTCGATGCTTAAACCTGAACTGATATATAACCTTACATATATAATTTTTAAACTGATTTTTGTCAGGAGCTGAAAAAGATAGCTTGATTTGTCTTTTACATTGATCTGTTTCCCATCCGTTAAAACATTTAGCAGTCGCTTTCTTGCTATGCGAAACAATAACAAAAATGACCGTTAAGATTGGCTAATGACACCTGATGACGTGTTCCTGCCGCCAAAAAGTGTCGTGCTGCCGATCGCTCGAAAAAAGCTTATCATGCTCAACATTTTCGCCCAAAGTATAGGGCTGTACGAAATCTGGCCAATGAACTTGTTGACGCAGGGGAAGGAATCTTAAGCATGCAAGACGGCATCGCGACGGCGACAGTTATCAATACAATGAGTAATTGAAAAGAAATTAAGATCTAAAGACTTATGGTAGCTTTAGACGTCGTCCACGCTCTGTTTGCAACAGCAAATCTTAGGTTTTTACGTCTTTAGTACGACGACTGCACTTGAAGACGCGACAAGTGCTACTTTAAATTGGGCTCAGTAGACTTCCTTGCAAACACTAAAACCAATGTTCCAACTTCTTATACTGTATTAATTTCATACGATTGATAATATACTACAACTTGTTTTGTTAGCATGTATTTGAAGGAGTTTGTTTCGGCCGTTGTTGTCGTCTTACATGCTTAAGCTTGCTAATATAGAACAGTCCAATTTTGTCATAACATGGACACAAGACTTTCACAATTGTCTTGAATAATTTAAAAGTTTGTGGAACTATTCTAGCTTTGCCAATTATAAGAGAAAATTAATTGCGCTAATGAGAACCAAAAAATTTAGGTGAATACTAACGGTCCAAGTCCCTGCGAAGGGGATAAAAAAAATCGATAATGTTGGCCACATTACCTGTAGAGAAATGTTAAGATAGATGACTTATTATTATTTGACTTATCTCATCAGTAAATTTCACTTATGCACTTTCTACACTGAGAATCAGTGTTAGAGACCAAATAAATTAAACAGCATTTCGTTGGCACAGTTTACAAAGTGAACGCCAAACAATTTTTCTCCGTCTGATGCCTGATGACTTTGCTGCTCAGAGACAAAGTTCCTAGCACTCAATAAATTATTTAAAACATTCGCCACATTTTCTTCTTGGATATTGAACTCAAATAGATCCCTGCACTTTTAATATTACAATATTTTGGGTTATGATAGGGCTGCACCAGTTACCTTTTCCAACCTGACAATGGAAAAATTTAACTGCCCTGTATTAGATTGAATATTAATTATTATATAACCAGTAGATACCGGATAATTTTTCATGGTGTAACTTGTTTGCTTAATGTATTGTCAGTTTTGAATGCCACTCAGTCTTTAATTGACACAACTGCCGGTATCTTGCAAGCTATCAAGCGAATCCAGTATCTGGTAACTGAAGCACTCTCTCATGAACGATTGGCATAATTATTAATAGTTTTTCTTATTAATTATTATGTTAATCAAACAATCGATAATATCTGATAGTGCATGCTGTATTAGTTGGAATGAAACAGTGAAACCTGTGTGTTTTTAGCTAATTGTAAAAACCATCTTAAAGTCTAAAAGTTGAAAA
This sequence comes from Phenganax marumi, assembly GCA_025400095.1. Lineage (NCBI taxonomy): Eukaryota > Metazoa > Cnidaria > Anthozoa > Malacalcyonacea > Clavulariidae > Phenganax > Phenganax marumi. The sequence goes on from JAODVM010326671.1 coordinate 2,219, forward strand.
CAAATCCTACTCTGTATTGAAAAAAGCAAACGTTAATGAAAAACCATCTTAGAGCAAAATCACAAGACTGCCTATTTAAAGCTGAATAAAAACTTACATGACGACAAACTTTGTGCGTTACTTCTTCACAGATGAGTCAAGAGCAACCCTTGATGCACCAGACGGTAGAACTAGCAACTTGCATAGAACAACACGCCAATGCAATGTTTTCTTAAAATTCAGCAAAATTAAAATTAATTGTGAAGATCCATTATGAACATGGCATCTAACTCTATTTTCTTTTTTCACCCATGTTTGCTTCATTACTGACTGATATTACGTGAATGAAGATGCTATCTGTTATATTGCTGCATGGGAATGATCGAATATTAAAAGAGCTTTTAATGTCAACCACAGTTTAAATATGTGTATATATATGGAAATTTCCTTTTTTTACATTTTACCCCACCAAGTGTTTTCGAGTTGTGAAACATCTCTTCTTGTAATGAAATTAAAGAGTCAAATGAAAGAATGCAATGAAGCACTATACAAACAACATGTAAGTCGTTTACTTAACTAAAATATCAGCAAAAACCCTTGTTTTCCAATACAACTTTACTAACAATGTTATTGTTCTATTAGTTAGTCTCAATCTACTAAAAGTACTACTGAAAGTTCTTCTGAAAGTTCTACTGAAACTACTGAAAGTTCTTCTAAATACTTGTCATTGCTGCTCTAAAAAAGAGCCTTTGCTCATAAATAATCACATGGCATGATTGAGCTAAAAACTTAAAGCATTTTAAGAAATCGTTATTTTGGACTCCGTTAATGCAGTAAAAGTACCAGCCTCCTCGGCAGGCAGCTGTTAAGGACCTGCAATAGAAAAAGTAAGAAAAAATAACCAACTTACAACTCCAATGTTAAAAACAATTCATTCTAACTGGAGTCGATATGATTCCTATTGTTGCTCAACAATTTTTTTGTCCGTATAATCCCGCCTATAAATTATTTATCACTACGAGACGTTGTATTGGTCCATTTGAATACTTAACACATGCCAGCCGAGAAGGCTAAAACATGTTCTAGAGAGTTTCAAATCCAGTTCGTATCCTGGCAAAGATTAGAATCTAGTCCAACTAATAACCTATAACAAACTTTTTAGTGACGCATAGTCATGGATCACATTAAAATCACTTTGCCTTCAAATTGAACTGCTTGGAATGAATCTGTTTTCAGAGCCATCAAGTTTGTAAGATACTGTTTAGAAAAAAGTGTATCAAGAAATGACGCAGAAACTTATACCAAATATGCCTCTCAAAAATTCTCAAATTCACATTGTTTATAGTTGAGTACAAAAATCATTGATTTCCCCCGTATTTTGAATTCTTAATTTTAACTGATATAATGTATAGTTTCTAGGATACAGTGTGCCATTTTGAACCGTACATCTCGCAAAGTATGGACTGGAGATAGAAAGCCAGATCCCACCAAACCAAAAGTTCACTGATCGGACTGTAAGCAGGCTTTAAAATGTCTCGAATGCAAAATGTGAGTTTGAAGTTTTAAACGTCGTCTTGAGATTTAGATTATGAAAAGAAAAATCATTACTGAATTTGAGCTTAATATGAAGGTGAAAATTAGTTTTGGGGCTGAGTATAAGGTTTTCAAATTTGAGAAGGCAGAGAACTACTGATTATATGTCACAGCAGGAACCGGCTCATTTTTCCAATACTAAATCTATAAAAAACAGTAAATACACACAGATATCAAATCAAAGAAATTGCTATCTCAGAACTGTGAAAACTATTTCTGCAAGGTATATGATATGATACAGGCCTCAGCGGGCATTTCTAGGACAAGCACCTTTCATCACAGAGGCTGTGCATTATTTTGTTTTATTCTCGGCACACACCTAACTTTTTCCTGTGTAAAGAGTTCATTCATTACTCTGCGCAAAGTCGTGGGTTTTTTCCAGACTCTTAATTCTGTTTTTTCCTACAGAGATACTTAACAAAGTGGGTTAAGATAAGCAGTTTAGGAAAATTAAATGATACCACTATTGCTTGAATGACAAATAGCTTGATCTTGAAAATGCAGACTGATGGTGTGTATACAATATGTAGTTGCAGTGATTTGAAAACTGGTCATAAAAACCCATGGCAGGGATAATCAATAAACTATTAAGTCATATAATGAAATGGAATATTTTACTAGTTATCCATACGAGGGCTTTCATAACTAATACAATGGTAGTAAATTTAATTGATTCCAATTGTGAAAGTAACGTTCAAATATTTTGCAAGTGTTTATCATTATTACGGTTTTTATCCCAGGGGGGGGGGGCAAAAAGCCCCGGAAGTGATTCTCGAGACGTTCCTGAGATTGACTTTAATTGGTTCAAACGATAAAAAACGTCTAAACTTGTCTAAACGGCCAATTTTGAAATTGAAAAGCCATTGCAAAACAGTGTTTCCACTTGGAAGGATTCCTCCTTCCAAAAGGATATTTTGGCTTGAGAAGGATATTTGGAAGGAAATCGTATTTGGAAGGAATTGGAAGGAAATTCGAGCTTCTATGTCTTGGGGAAAGAAATGAGAGAAATTTTGTTATTCTTATCATTTGTAAAAAGGACATGTTTAAATTAAATAAATGAAATTTAATTACTTAAGTTTGGCAAAGCTGAAATATTTTCGAGTATCCTATCCAAGTTTTTCTCAGTTTTCCATGAGTAAATGACTAAATGTCACAAATGTTGTCACAAAAGAATTCAGAAATTTGTAGATGTTACATATCTTGCACTTTTCCACATGTTAATGTTTTAGACTTTGGAAAATCAATCAATAATTTATGGCAAATTAAGTCATCATTTTACTTCAGTCTCATCCATAGACATGTTCTACAATCTGTTTTGGAATCAAATCTGCTTGAAAGTCATTATAAAGATAAAAATCTTGCTCATTTTTTATAAAAATTTGGAAGGAAAAATGGAAGGAATTTCAGAAAGTCATGGAAGGAAATCTTGTGAAAAATAAGGAAATTTGGACAGCTCTAGAAGAAAAATTTTTTTATCAGAGTGGAAACGCTGTTGCGAAACCGCTTGCATTCTCTTTCACATTTGCATGCAGCATGGCCACTGTCATGGCAGAGAAAGAGTCACTTAGCGTTGACGATGTTTCGAACGTGTCAGACGCCTCTGATAATATAAATGGTAACGACGACGGAATTTCGTCCTACGATGAAGAAGATATCGATTGGCTAATGGGACTGATTTCTGGAAGTTCAAGGTTCGTTTTTGATGCTTTTTTCAACGTAAATATTGTTCACATCTCAAGCACATGACTTTACAGACATTGTGTTTCGAGCTACAAATACTTTGTACGGTCTTCGTTCTTGTTAACTAAAGTCTATTTGATATGAAAGGGCTCAAATTTTATTGTCTACACGGTTTCTGTTGCAACTTTGCGTTGCCCGTTTCTTCGTAATTGTGGTTAAAATCGAGGTAAGTTAATGGTTAAAATTTAGGTTACTTTGATGTAACATGAACAGCAATAGGGAGTGTTTCACTGTGATATCTAGACACGAGAAAACAATGTATGAAATGTATGCGTGTATGATTGATATGTATGTATGTATATATGTATGTTGTATTTTCTTGTGTTTGGATATCCCAGTGAGGCACGAGCAGCTAGAGTTGTTCATATGGCTCCTCAATTGTATCGAGACAGAACGTTTCCCCTTGGGGTTTTGAATAGAATATTTAACCAGGTGGAACATAATTAGGACTTCTATTGATGTAGACAATGCATAAGTGAAATGAGTTATTTGCATATGTAATTATATATTTGATGAAAACACCAGTGACTTTCATGGTGTTTAACCAGGGTATCCAAACTGCATCTTGTGACTGAATGCTTACTTGCTATTGGATTAATTACTCATGAATTATTGATGAATTTGAGAAGGATTTATAGTGTCTCTGATAAATTCCCATCAAACGCTGATCAGTGAATTGTCGCTCAATGTAGTAAAATAACTGAATCCACATTTCGGCATGCATAAAGAGTGGGAGACTATCTGTTTGTTTTAAGAAAACTTTCATCCTTATAAAGCAATTTGGATGCGATTGTATGTTTATGATTTTATTTGCTTTCTTAGTGATGATGATGATACTCCCTCAGAAGATGGTGACAATGATGATCAAGCAGGGAGTATAAGTGATAGTGAAGAGGCCCATCCCCCCTTGAGTAAAAAAAGTAGAATGGAGTGTAGTTCCTCCACTAACACTTCTAGTAAGGCTGCGGGTAGCAAGGGTAGGTCGAAGGGTAGACAGAGTTCTGGTAAGGGCATGAGAAGTCATCAAGGTGTGAGTGAGCATGAAAGCACCACTTGTAAAGGCTATAAAGACCCAGACATTAGCAATGACATTCCACCTTTTAAACCTAGTCGCCCAACAGGGGTTCATTTTGAACGAGCCCTACTCAGAGGAAGCATGACCACTGAGCTGGATTTCTTTCGTCTCTACTTTACAACGGAGATGTTGAAATCTATAGTCACCCACACAAATAGTTATGCTTACATTCAACTTGCAACAGGCGGTTATACCACTTATGCCAATAATCAAGGAGCTTGGAGTGAGACCTCGCCTAGCGAAATTGAGAAATTGATGGCCATGCTTATCTATGCAGGTTTAGTAAAATTAGGTACCCATGTAGAAAAGTATTGGAGTGTAAAGACCCTGTATCATGGCCTTTGGGCATGAAACATTCTTAGTCGTACTAGGTTCAAAGCACTTTTGGCTTTCTTGCATGTAGTGGACCCCACCAGCGAGACTCCCAACAATAAACTCCGTAAGGTTGAGTCATTTATCGCCTCTTTCAAAGAACGATGTAGAGTTTTATACCAACCTTCTCAGAATATTGCTGTCGATGAACGTATGGTGAAGTCTAGACACAGATCAGGGATTAGGCAATTCATGAAAGACAAGCCAATTAGGTGGGGGATCAAGCTCTGGGTTCTAGCTGATAGTTCTAACGGCTACTCTTGTGATTTTGATGTTTACATAGGTAAGAAAGCGAGTGAAAGTTCAGACCATGGCTTGGGTTATGACGTCGTGATGAAATTAGTAGAACCTTACTTTGGTCAGGGGTACCATGTATTTTTTGATAATTTTTATACCTCTTTTCAGTTAGTTAGGGATCTCTTTATTCATCAAACTTTATCAACAGGGACAGTTAGGGTAAATACTGCAGGATTTCCAAAAGCTCTGGTAGATGTGAAGACATGGGCGAAAGGTGAGCAGCGAGGAAGCATGCGGTGGGTAAGGAATTCGAATGTTTTGGCATTGCAATGGATTGACAACAAGCCTGTTTCAATGCTAACAACAATTGATTCAGCCAATGATGTGGGGAAAGCAGAAAGGAGGGTGAGAAAGCAGGGAAAGTTTGAGAAAATAGAAGTGCCCCAACCCTATGCTGTACACAGGTATAATCAGTACATGAATGCAGTAGATAGGTCGGATCAGATGCTCGCATCCCATAGCATAGCTCGTAAGTGTTATAGGTGGTGGAAGGTTTTGTTTTTTCATCTTGTAGATATGGCTGTCATCAATAGTTTTCTTCTTTTTCAGAAGCATAGGGAAGAACATTCGGATAACAAGGCTTTGCGCCGCACATCCAAGTATGGTATAGTTGAGTTTAGGGAAGCATTAGTAAGACAAATTTCTGGTTTTAAAGAATATGGTGTGCCACCTGCCCAAGCGACAGTTCCTGCATCTGTGCCTGAATTTCAAACTGTCCATTTGCCTAAGGTTGCAGATGGTAAGCGTAATTGTTATGTGTGTTACAGAGCAGGGAGAGGTCAGAAGCAAGTAGTAACTTACTGCGCTGCTCCGCAATGTCAGAAGTTTTTACACATCACTAGAAATTTAAACTGTTTTGAGGAATTTCATAGGTTGGATTATGAGCATAAGTAAATTGTATGTAATTAGTTTATTTCAGCGTGGACTATAGTTGACTGTGGTCCTAGATAAAATATTGCCGGACAAGTTGAGATCTGTCATATATTTCCCATTATATTGACGGTGCTCGCTTTCATTTGGCATACGGCAGGCCTTAAAATATCAGCCGGCAGGCCGTCTGTCAAAATGTCCGGTGTGTTTCAGAATGGGTCGGACATTTTAAAAATTATGTCCGATGGCCATATGTTTACTTGGCCGCGAAAATCATGCGATTATTTTGAAATTATGCTTCAATTTTTTTGGCAGGCACGTTTTCACACCTTGAATTTTACCAATATAAGCGCAACTTAAATTCGGATTTATGTCTCTGAAACAATCGAGGAAACTACGACACGCCGGACGACTCAAATGAATTACTTTAAAAAGGAAATGTACGTCAGACAGAGTTAAACATTCGTCGGACATCAATACGTTTGGGTCGGACAAACAGAAATTCTCAATTTTGCGGACAAAATGTCCGGTGCTTTTCTCTTTACATCGGACAGTTTAACGAATGGGTCGGACAATGTCCGTGACCGACCGATATTTTAAGGCCTGTACAGTAAACTTTACAGCAAAATTTTATTTTATAAAAAATTTTATATATATTTGTAAGGTATAATTTAAAGGCCGACACTGCTAACTCAAAAACGTTGTCCTTCCAAAGTTCAAAACCTGAAACTGTGAGCGGTTAATGCATACTGGGAACGAACAGTCTTTTTCGCGTTAATGCACTATTTCAAGCCTGTGGGAATAAGGTCATTGCCAAAACACCGCGTGGGTATGGCCAAGACTTATGGCCCAGACACACCGAACGCGATTCGGCAACTCGCGCGATTTTCATATTTTGAAAGCGAATAAATCTGTTCATGGAAGAAAACTTTAAAAGAATTTTAGACTAAATAACTAAAAATTTTATATTGCCTTTGAATATCTGGGAAATTTCAACTCGAATCAAAGTTACGTATCAGTTAAGGAAAGTCGGAGAATGGCGTAGCTTCGCCGAATCGCGTCCCGTGTTGTCTGGGCCTTTATGATAGACAGCAATTTGGTTCACCGAAATCTTGACTTTTCAACATGACGAAGTTAGCATGTTATTACAAGCATCAACGAAAATGATATTTCGATATTTGCGAAAATTTCGTACACTAGATCATGTAGAATCATTAAAGTCACACGATAATTAATTAGAACTATTTCAATTGCATACGAAACAAGTATTTTGCTAGCAATTGCATCTCACGTCTTACTAGTTTATCGACTAAACTTAATTCCACTGGGAAATCTCTGGCACTTTGTAATATTGCTACGCAATCGTGGTCTACGGACAACAGTCGTCCCTAGCAATCGAAATTCGCAAACGTGATGAATTCGTTTTCTTTGATCGGCATCTGTCAAACGATACTCATTTCTTCGATTTCAAAGTCCAGGTCACTTTTGGTCAACCAAATTGCTCTCGATCATAAATCGTGGATATACTGTGGATATTTAAAAGACTTAATTGTCTTTCAGCTATTCCTTTCTTCTGTTGTTCCAGTAAATATTTCGTATATTATTCGTTCTTAGTTACTCTTTCTTCGTTTTTATCCATTCAGTTCAAACTGTCGCTCAGTCGACGTTTTGCGATGGCTTTCTTTTACGTATAATGTGCGTACGAGCCGCATCTATTGAGATAGCTACGTGCCGCTTGGCAGCTGATAATTCAAAAGAAACTTTGCACTGAATGAAAGTGGGGTAGCAAATCTTCGAGTTAAGTCCTTCGAATTAATCCATTTCGAGTTAGGCCTTGATCACGCTCATGATACGCCCATTTAATTGGTGGGCTTAACTACACGAGCTTAGCACACTCCAGGAAATTGGAGTTAAGCGCCGAGAAAAACTGGGGGCTTGACTCGAACAAAACCAAACCGTTTTGTTCCTCGAGTTAAGCCCCGACATTTGGAAGATGTAGGCGTGTGAAGAAGAAAAATACTGCATTGTTCCATACTTATGGAGATCATTACTAAAATACTTATTAATAGCCATTTGTATCAACCAGAACTGGTGGCTGACGTGACGTTCTTATAATGAACGTAAAGCAATGAGCAACGTAAGGCAATGAGGAATTATAGTTGTAGTCTTAAGAAAGAAAACCTGCCCGAGTCGCTGAACTTACGCGCTTGTTCTGGTCTCACTTGGGGAAAACCCTGCATTAGTAAAAAGTACTAATTAGGGTGCCATTTTACATTTGCTCAATCTAGTTGAACTTCCACAATACCCCGTTAAGCCTAGTTTCCGTATGGTCGTAACTGTCTTAAAGATGTGGTCACGATCTTTCTTATCAGCCGAAACAGAACAATTTCAAACGAGTTATTAGCAAAGCAAGTAAACAATATGTATGTTATAAGTTCTTAAACAATATGTATGTTTTCTATAAGATTTACTGCTTAGAAGATCGAATATTTTGGCTGCTCAGAGATATCGTGACTCTTCGTTTACGACACTTGCGACCATATGGAAACCAGGCTTTACAAATCCATCACATCCACTTAAACACTACCGTTACAACACTACCGTTCATTAATTTGACTCTGCTGCTCTTGAAACGTGAAAAAAATGCAAAGGATCTTGATCATCGAAAACGCGTCTTGGATAAAAATGTACGATGCGAAAAGTTTTGGCACACAATTTTGTGGAACATGCCTCGATGTCAAAAAATCGCTTCAAAATCAACAAACTGACGTTCTAGAACTGAACCAAAAATGGATGCGATGTATTTGTATCGGAGTATTGGGCAAGTTGAACTTGATTGCACTCTAATTGGAACTCTTAATAATCCAAGGTTTTCCCCAGGTGAGACCAAGACAAGTGCGACCAAGACTACTATAAGCTGATAACGTATGTAGTTTCACTTAGTTATGAATAGGAGCACAGTTTCAAGTAGAAATACGGGCATGCATGTAGTTTCCCAACATCAATACAAAGACCTTTACATTTAAATAGGCCCAATTCTACATACTAATCAATAGTGAACAAGTTGAAGTAAAAAGAAGATTTAAATGAAAGAGTGTTGTTTGCTTTACATATCATAGTTGCGACTTTGATCCTGATAAATGGCATGACCTGGCTAAGGATGAAAAAAAGACGACGTCCTTCATTACCACGGAATACGGTCATGGGTTTCAGTTTCCAGACAAGTTTGTTATTAATTCATTTTCTCTCTTTTTAAAAACTATATTATTTAATTAAGAAACTAAAACCTTGGTCACCATATTTCTAAAAAGTAATTCTCAGTATTCAAAAATATCTAAAAATTTGATGTTTGCAGCAAAGTTACATGAAAGCCCACGTAA
>JAODVM010326782.1:0-11524 GCA_025400095.1 Phenganax marumi
TCAGTAGTATTTGCCAACCTTCCGCAGGTGTTAAACAACGAATTGGAAAGAGTTCAAAAACGTGCATTGGCGATCATTTACCCGACTCACTCACATACGGATGCTTTATCGTTGGCTGGCATTCAAACTCTTAGTCTTTGCAGAGATATAGCTTGTAAGAAATTTGTTGCAAACATTAAGCTCGACAACCCGCTTTTCCTGTTATTCACCAACACTCCTCTATTCCAAACCATACGTATTCCTTAAGGTCCGAAATTGAAAGACACAAAATAGCTCGAACTGATCCATTTTGAAACTTTCTGACAGTTAAATTTGGGTAAACGTATTTTAATTAATTCAGGTTAGGGTTAGGTAAAGATTATATTAGGGTTGGTCATGTTTGGGTTAGGGTTGGAAAGGTTTGGGAAACGTATTTTAATTGGTATTTACATTCTTGTTTGTATGTGTGTAACATAGCTCAGTGAGATCAAAATTGTTTAATGTATGTATAATTTTAACTCTATACTAAATATTTCCTGTAGTTCAGTTTAATACTGCGAGAGGTTTTTATCAAACTAATAAATGTATAAATAAATAATAAATAAATGAATGCTCTGTGTACCTAGACTGATACCAATGCGGACTGCAGTATATTACCTGTGAATAAAAACTATGAGAAAACAAATCAAGTTGTAAATATTATATGAACGTACACCGAGGTTGTACAATTGTGTGCGTGCACGCTGCAAATTGTAATTAGGTTGCCGATCAATGAGTTAAAAAGTCGGACACTGAAACGAAAACCTATACAAAATTAATGTAAACACACTCCACTAGAACGGCAAAACCCATCTGCATACAGTACGTATGAAAAAAAAATCCATTTCTTGATGTGTGCATATTTTGACGTGTTAGTTGAAGAAAAAATAACATACCGGTAATATTCGAAAATTTAAACTCGCCATCTACAATTATGATTGAGCCCGTAGAAATAAAGCTGGCGGCTGGAACAAGAGCATGCGCATAACTGACCGGATGTCTAAAATTCCTACAATGGTCAATCGATTTCCCCCGAGTCAAGCCCCTCACCAGCCTGACGCTAATCTGCGAACGGGCTTACACGTACGCAAGGTACGTACGCTGACCAAAGCTTCCGGTTTACCAACGTGACGTCATTTCCACGCGTGTACTCCACGCATTGCGTGAGGAAATGAGCCCGGGATTCGTCATCCTCTACAAGCGTGACGTCACTTCCGGTATTGAATGTGTCCGGGTTGCTACTAGCGATAACTGGTGTTTGAGTAGAGTTGACGTGATGAACAGCTGTTTGAACAACAGTATCGAATGCAGCGTCATCACGAGGGAATGAGCATTCTCCAAAATATTGGAAGAAGCGCGATTATTGCCGGTTTGTAGCAAAAATTTCGCGCTCAGTTTTTTTTGTGCAAAATTTTGCGATCGGTGCTTGCGAGTTTACGTATTTTAGAATGCTCTTGAAAGCTGTGTTTTTGATATCGTTCTTCGCGTCAAAATCTAAGTGTGGTCGACAGTTGGAATTATCCATTTAGCTCGTCAAGACATTTGTCAAGGGAGGCTGCTTGTCTGTACGGGAACTTTAGCAAACCGCCTTTTCATATATCTTCAGACTCAACTTAAAAAGAATAGTGGAGCAAGAACTCAAAGATGAGAGGAATTCCTAACCTAGACGATGCAAATCGCGCAGGTAGTAGAGATTCTATGAAATGTACGCTCATTTTGACTGGGGGAAGGTCGGCCAGGACACTGGCTACAAGTGGCCTTTGTGTGGTGGGACGTCAATATTATGGCATTTGTACCGTGTCTGCAGTATTAAATGTCAGCGAAGCTTCCCAAAAACAGGTAACATATAATATGTGTATATATATACATACATATATTAAAACAAATACAATATTTTGAATATAATTCGCTACACCGTGTTTCACGTTTCTTCTGAAACGATCATCAGGCGATTGTATTTTTTTAATACATTGCTCTATTTAAATGTAATATTGAGCAGTCTTTCATCTTGAATACTTGATATGCCAAGACTGGAAACGGCCTCTGCTCCGGTTGAAGAAATGCAGCCGATTCGAAGGGTTAGTCGCGTTCGTCGTAGGCGTTGAAACGTTGAAACGTGACGTTTCGATGGGCGCATAAAATGCTAATTAAATAGGCATTGCTAAGTGGACAATGCAACGTACTTTGTCAGTATTTTTAGTGTTGATTTGACTAAACTTTTAAAACAGTTTGAATTAGGAAAATCTTTCACGACGACCTGAAAGAGCGTTTTAAATTTAGTAAAACGGCCAAGCTTGGTTGTGAAATGTTGGAAAATAAGTAAACTCTAGTAGTGTAAAGTTGGAAAAGTGGTGTGAAAGTAGTGAAAAGTTGGAATATTTTTCTATTAGGTGCGAGAAAATCATATCCATTTTCTCGAATGGACCATATTTATCAACTTTAAAGGCTATATATTCGTTATTTTATAATATTTTGCAACCAAACCTGGCGGTGTTACTAAAACAGGATGCTCTTTAAGGCTGTGGTAAAAGATTTTCCTAATTTAAATTTCTAAAAATTTTGTCTCAAAGGTAAAGGTCCATGGTATGCCAGCTTGCGATAAGCAACTTGGCAGTTTTTGAAACGCCATCACCAGATATGAACTATTCTTGCAACGTTTTAAAATAATTTTTATAGAAAGGTGCAACCCCCTAATCTTTTTGCCCAAAAACCAAGCAAATTAGCAAACACGAGCTGCTCACAGCTAGCAATTTTCAAAATTGCTAGACTTTGGAAAAATTCTTAAAACGTCCTGTATAAGATGCCGGAGGATAGTGAATAGCTTTTAAGACAGTAGTCACAACACATCTCACTTATTCCGTTTATGGTAGTTAAGGGAAAACTCAGAAATCAACAACATTGTGGAAATCTTGGGTCTGCGATATGGTAAGAAATATCGTACAATGGATGACTTGAAGACTTTACGGTATGGACGACTTATGATCATGACTGATCAAGATCACGATGGCTACCATGTTAAAGGCTTACTGATCAACTTCGTACATCATTACTGGCCTGATCTCTTGCGCCTTCCGTTCCTTGAACAATTCATTATCCCCATTGTCAAGGTATAGCAGTGTAATTACATATTAAATAGCATAAGTTTTCTAAAAACTATTTATTCCCCAAGTATTGCTAGTTAGCACAGTGTTGTTATAGAATGTACAGTCTGCTATAAGCTATATAGGACTTCTATGAGGCGCCAAACGTAACAAAACGTATTACAATGCGTGGTATAGATTACGACGGTTTACCGGAAAAGACGGGTACGGATAAACGGATACGGATAGACGGGCATGGAAAAGAGGTAACAATTTCATGTCCAGAAGGCGCGAAATTCTCGGTTAGGGGTTGGGTTGGCAGCAGGGTCAAGCCTACATGAAGTATGCCGCTTTTCTGGACATGAAATTACTACCGGAAAAGACAGATATGGAAAAGGCCGGTATGGAAAAGACGGGTAGTGTTTTTTCTCACGGTCCATTCATAAACTGAACACAAGCAATTGTACTCCTCAGAAGCCAACCTTGTATTTTTTCAAGTGCCTTATTGAAATCTAGATTCGCCCCAAACACTTCGCTGTTTTTCTGAAGTTTGCAGCTCGCGAAGCTCTTTCAGAGCGGTTTAACCTGTGTTTTTGGACCAGGAACTGGTCCCCAATCGCTGCTAATCTTCTTGTTATTCTTGTTCTTGTTAGAGGGCGACGCTCTTCGAAAAAAGCCTAAGGCTTTCTCACTTCTTGTTCAATCGTCGTGAAATTTGACACAATGATAGGAAACGCTATTTTTCCCAATTTGGCGGAGCGGGAATTTTGATTTTCGATTTAGGAAATAAGCTACTAGCATTTTTTTACAGAAATTGTACTATAATTGTTAGACCCAATTAATATTCACACACAAGTGCAAGCCATATAATTTAAGCTGTTCCACCGCGGAATCGACAAACACATCTCTGCCGTTTCGTGTGGCCACGTGATCAGATGCAGACTCGTAATGAGTAAATCAGAACGTGAGGAAAGGCAGAGAAATGCCAAAAATTATAACAGAAGTTGTCTTGTCTGGATTTGATGAATGGCTGCTTGCTAGATTTACTAATACTGAATCAAGGTTGAGTTGGGGTGCTGAAGTCTCCCCCCCATGTATTCAGAATCCTTCATAATTATTGCCTTCATGTGATAATGGAGAATGGTATTTTGATATAGATAAAAAAATTGCATAACTTTCAAGCATTTATGTTGTTAAGTCAGTTGATGTTTTCACCAGTACAATATTCACCATTACAGTGCTTAAGCACCATTGCAGTGCTTGTAGCAGGGCAAAAAAATCGTTTGTTTTTCTGGCCATGCATGCCAACTAGGTACAACTCAGTCTTCAACTTGGACAATTTTAGGGGATGTAAACATGCATAGCTTTACTAGGGACTGCCAGAAGCGTGGGAAATCTAAGTCTCACATGGAGACCCACAAGCAATGGAAGAAGGTTTTTGACTCAACACAGTGAAAAAAAAGGGGACATTTTGTGGCGGCAGAGACACCAAACAAGGACAGCTTTCGAGGAATTCAAAAGATGAAAAGGAAAATTAAACAATCCATCGCTGATTTAAAGTTTAAACGTAGACGGAGTGTGTTTGACTTGTAGAATTATATTAAAAAGGGTGGCATTATAAATTACATGAATCCAAAGTCGACGACTTGATCCAAGACCGAGCTTCAATTTAGACTCGAACGAACAGCTCTTGATGGCAAAGTTGGATTCTATATCGTCGACGACGTCGATGAAAAAACAGAGGTAATCGAGTTTTTAACCAATGCCCGTTCGAATGTTGTCGACCACATTAAAAACGACTTAATAGGACAAAAAGTTCAACTCATTCTCCATTGCAAAATGAAATTAGTAGATCCAGCGACGATACGGGTCGTCGATCAAGACATTGGCTACTTTAACACTAACAAGAAGTCATATTAAAAGGAACAAACGTAGAGAGAAAAGTGGACGAGATGATAAAGAAAATAATAAACTCGTTGGCAGAGTACCAAAAAAAAAGGATCAGGTTGGCAATTAGATCGTGTTTTAAACTTAACGATCAAGGCGACAAAATTTACTCCTGTGAGAGATTCCTCTTTTGTTGCAACCCCTAAATGGATCGCAAATAAAAAGGCTATTGTTAATCCAGAAAATAAAGACAACGCGTGTTTTAAATGGGCTGTGCTTATCGCTAAATTTGGAAATAATGATAAGAAGAACGCTAATAGAATTACCAACTTTTTAAAGGAGAGGGAGGTTCTTCTGGATTGGACCAACATTAGCTTTCCTACACCTTTAACAGACATAGACAAGTTTGAGACACGTAATCCAAGCATTCGTGTGAATGTGTTTGGTTACGATCAAAACAAAGTGTTTCCAAGTAATATTTCGAATAAAAAGTCGGAGGACATTGTGAGACTTTTATTGTTGGACGACAAGCACTACACTGTTGTCAACAATTTTAGTAGACTTTTAAGTAAACAAGTTTCTACAAAAAGTCACAAAGTATTTATTTGTGACTATTGCCTCAACTATTTTGGAAAGCAAAGACTTTTAGATGAACATCAAGTTTATTGTAGACTCAATGACCCAATAAATACGATGATGCCAGAGGAGGGCTCGATCGTCGAATTTAGAAATTATCAACATCAAACTCGATTACCGTTTGTGGTCTAGGCCGACTTTGAGTGTTATACGAAGAATATTAAGCAACAAAGAGGGAATCAGACGGAGCATTATCAAGAGCTCGTTCCCAGTGGATTTGGGATTTATCTAAAATGTTTTGACGAGCGAGTTTATAGATCAAAGTTAATCACTTATTTGGACGATGGCGTTCGGGACGTATCCCAAGTCTTTGTAGACAAACTCGAGGACTTGATGAAGGAACTTTATCATCAATTTAAGTTTTCGAAGAAGATACGTTTGACGAGACAAGATCAACGAGCCTTTGACACCTCGACGCGCTGCTACGTTTGTCAAGGAAAGTTTAGACTGGATGTAAAGAGTGGCATGAATAAAGTCAAAGACCATTGTCACTTGAGTGGACGTTACTGAGGAGCTGATCACTCCAAGTGTAATTTACTTCTTGTGAGGCCTAATTTTGTCTCCGTGTTTATTCATAATTTAGAGGGTTACGACGCTCACCTCTTTATTAGAAATTTAGGGGTTTCCGAAGGTGAGGTCCATTGTATCGCCAAGGCGGAGGAGAAGTACATTAGCTTCACCAAGGAAATTGTCGTGGATACTTTTGTGGATAAAAAGGGTGTCACCAAACAAGTGAAACGCGAGTTGAGGTTTTTAGACTCCTTTAAGTTTATGCCAAGTAGTCTTAACACGTTGGTCTCCAATCTAATTCGATTCCCCAATTTAGAGGCACATTTTGATGATCCTGAGCTTTTAAAACGAAAGGGGGTGTTTCCCTACGACTACGTGGACGATAAGACCAAGTTGTTGGACGCAAAGCTTCCACCTCGAGATAAGTTTTACTCTAAACTGAATCAAACTTCGATTTCAGAGCAAGACTATCTACACGCCCAACACATGTAGGATCGGTTCGACATTCGATCTCTAGGACAATACCATGACCTCTACCAAAAAACAGACGTGCTGCTGTTGACCGATGTCTCTGAGCAATTTAGAGATACTTGCATGAAACATTACAACTTAGAACTTGCATGGTACTACACGTCTCCAGGGTTGTAGTGGGACGCGTTGTGGAAGAAGACGAACATCGAGCTCGAACTCCTCCACGATCTCGACATGCATCTTATGATCGAACGAGGTATAAGAGGAGGTGTTACGATGATCACCCAACGAAAGGCTATAGCCAATAATAAGTATTTGAGAGATCCTAACCCAGAGCAACCTTCGACGTACGTTCCTTACTTGGACGCCAATAATCTGTATGAATGGGCTATGAGTCATCCATTGCCTACGCACTGTTGTTATTGGATGTCTCCTAAAGATCTCTAACGTTGGCGGAGCGTACCTTGTATTTTGGAGGTCGATCTCAAGTACCCCCAAGAGCTTCACGATCTCCACAACGATCTTCCTTTGGCTCCCGAGAGTACTTCTGAGAAATTATTGTCGACTTTAAGAAATAAACAAAAGTACGTCCTGCATCATCAAGCGCTAAAGTATTATCTCAGCAAAGGACTCGAATTAAAATTGATCCATCGTGGTATTCAATTTAAAGAGTCGCCCTGGATAGAGCCTTACATTACCCAAAATACCGAGCTAAGAAAACAGTCGAAGAATAAATTTGAAAAAGACTTTTTTAAACTCATGAACAACGCCGTGTTTGGAAAAACAATGGAGAACCTCAGAAATCGAGTGAACATTCAACTCGTGACGAATCCTGATAAAGCTCAGAAATTGTTTAATAAACCTTTTTACAAAGGATGTACCATCTTTGATGAAAACCTTGTGGCGGTGCACATGTATAAAAAGAAGCTAGTTTTGAATAAACCCATCTACGTAGGCATGAGCATTTTAGACATTTCCAAACTCAACATTTTCAACTTTCATTATGACTACATTCGACCAAAATATGGTGATAACGCCAAGCTCGTGTTTACCGACACAGACTCGCTGTGTTACGAGATTCAAACCGAGGATTTTTACAAAGACATCACTCCAGACGTCGAGATGTGGTTCGATACGTCAGACTATCCCCAAGGCCATCCCAGTGGCATCCCCACAGGACACAATGCCAAAGTCCTAGGACTCTTTAAAGATGAGTGTGGTGGGAAACAAATCAAAGAGTTTATTGGGTTAAGAGCCAAATGTTACAGTTACATCCTGGACAACGACACCGAGAACAAAAAATATAAAGGGATTAAAAAATCGGTGATCCAACAAGACATTCGCCATCAAGATTACAGAGGGTGCCTCGAGACCCGACAGGAAGTGTATCGAAGAATGAACATCATCAGGTCCTACAATCAGAAACTCTATTTGGAGACCATCCACAAGATAGCCCTTAATTCAGAAGATGATAAACGAGTGATTCTTGAAGACGGCATCCACACGTTGGCGATTGGTCATTACAAACTGAGCAAAACGAACAAAACGCGTGACATGGACTAAAAAAAATGTTTATCTCGCTTTGCTCGGGTTGCCCCCTCGAAGAGATAAACATTTTCACCAGTGCTCTTTTGGTTTTACAACAAATATTGAGCAATCTTACCTCCGGCAGCGCCTAGTCCTAGTCCAATTAAACCTTTGCTGTAGTTTATGTACTTTTGCATCTCGTGACCTGGCTTGTAGTAATCACTCAGTTTGGGCTCGGGCTTGGCTCGAGCTTGAACGCGTCCTAACAACACCAAAAATTTATTCGTAGCGTCGATGTCTTTCTCGGCAACCCTTAGTTGTCTTTGGTAGTCGAGCTCTTTTTGTTTTCTGGCCTGTTCTTCTTCGAACCACGCTTTTTTATCGACGGCGAGTTGCTCCATAGCAATGTTGTGACGATGCATTTCGTCTTCGTATCCCGACTTATTAAAGTGTTGAAACATAAATCCTGCTCCTGCAAATGCAACGGCGTTAAAGAGTCCAAATCATTATTGTCCTGCAATTTGTGCCATCTTTTATTTTACAACGTCTTTGCCTCGTTTTAGTTGTTTTCTACGTTCAATCGTCTTTCAAGTATTTTTTCTCCTTGAAAAATTGTATAAACAACGTACTGACTAACACGGCAATCACCATTTTGAGGGTCTCTTTTAAATTTTAGACGGCGATCAATCTTTCTCCTAAGATTTTATTACTCACGGAGCTCACCCCCAATGTAGCTAAAGTTGCTATTGCTGCATTATAAAGTTCGTTTATTATTTTTTGCTTTGTTTGTTCGTCCATTTATTATATTTTTTTTAAAATTCACTTTGCTCGTTAGTTCGCTGCGCTCATTAATCTAAGGTGTCCAACTTAACGTCCATCACCCGCCTTGTTGACATTGTTGGTTTAGGCTCGTCTTGAGGTTTGAGTTTAGGTTTTGGTTCAAGTTTTGTGCTGAGTTGATCCATCACCTCGACATCGATGTCTTCATCTGACTTTAATCGAGTGCTTGGCTTTGAGCTCGGGGTGGTTGCTTTTGTGTCAAAGGTCTCCAAGGTGGCCGACTTTGGTTTACTATAGAAGAAGAAGTAGTAGACGACAGCCAAGGCTAGTCCACCAAAGATGAGGTAAAGACTTTGGATCTTTTGTTGGACAACCTAGAAGTAGTTTTTTTTAATGGGTCGTTGTTGACGTTTTTTGCTCTTCGACGAATTTTTTCTTAGCTGCCCTAGCTTTTTTAGAAGCTTCTGCTAAACACTTCCCTGCTTTGACTTTTTTTGGGTCCTTTAAACTCGTCATTTTTGTCGTTGAACCCGGAGTCGTTACTGTTTGTGCGGTCTCTTTGTTCGGCTCACTATGTTTATTTGTCATTTATTTAAAACAGAAATCTTTTACTTTTTAAGTCTTCGCTTCGCTCATAATGACTCCAGCTCGATGAGCACCTCTAAGTTGGACTCGTTGAAGTATTTCTCGTTGCTCGTTTTTTGTATTTTAAAGAAGAACAACTTGATGTTGGAAGCGTTGCGTACTAGATCGTCTAGATAGAATGAAATACTAGGTGTGAAGATTTGATACTCTACAAACATACTATTGGCTTGTGTTGTGACTGTGACGGTGCTCATATCGAGCTCGGCGATGTCTCTATTCTTTTCTGTTCCGTCGTCATACAAAATTTGAACAGAGTATTTCAGGGTTAAGCTCGCAATTTGTGAATCCCAGTGAATCCCGTAATTTGTGAATCCCAGTCGAAGATGTGTTGAAGCAAAGTAATCTTTGTGCTATCGTTGACATCTGGCAGATGAGTATAATAGTTGTTGGGTGGAAATCCACTTTTGAGGGGTGTTGGGGAGGGGCTTAATATTTGATTTCCACTTATACTCGTGTAGGAAAAATTAAACAAGACGGTTTTTGACACTTTGTTGGCAAGCGTCGTGTTGTCGTTGTTTTGTCTTTGCAGTGACACCAAACTAGGTTGGATCAAGTTGATTTTTTCTACATTTTTTTGAATGGATTGCTTCAACTCTTTTGTATTTTGGTCTCGTTTGGTAAATCCAAAGTGGGTCGTCACTTTATTTAACGAGGAAATTTTTTATTCCTCTGAACTTAAAAAAACCAATGACTGATGACAGCTCCAACAAATCCAGCACCTCCAATGTAAAAGAGTTTTGAGTAGTCCATGTCAGCGTGACGGATAGCGACTTCTGTACTCGCTTTGCTCGTTTTCGTCGTCTTTGGTGTTGGTTCGGTGTGGTCGTCGAGGGCTAGACTTTCTAACTTTTGCACTGCTGGCGTCGTGTAACTACTTTGGGGCTCGTTGCGTTCAAAAAAGTCGAGTGTTGAGCTCATCTTTGTCGCGTCAGGCTTTGTACTCGTGGTCGCTTTCGTCGTGTCGGGTTTTGCGTCGTGCTTTGTACTCGTGGTCGCTTTTGACGCGTCGATCTTTATACTCGTCTTTGTACTCGAGCTCGTTTTACTCGTCTTTTTGTACTCGTCTTTGTGCTCGGGGTGGTCTTTGACGCGCCGTCCTTTGTATTCACCTTTGTACTTGTTTTTGTATTCGCCTTTGGCTTTGTCTTTGGATGATTAATATCATTTTTTCCAAATGACATGTCGCTGGTGGCCAGAGTTAACGTGTTGTTAAATCCTTCGATGTCCTTCTCCAAGATGACCATTCGACTAGGAACGAGGCCGACCCCAGGACTAATGGCCACGTTGAGTCGAACCCGCATTTGTTGAATGGCAAGCCTCATGTCAGAGATGGTTTGGGGGACGCCGTCTTTTAGAATGGTGTCCTTGACGAGCTGATGAAACACGTCTTGAGTTTGCTTCGACTTGGCACCTTTCCCCACGATGGCCCATCTCGTTTTGGCTTGAGCCCCCAACACGCAGTACACGAAGGCCTCTGTACTTTGTTGAAACAACTTTTGTTCCAACGTGGTCATGCCGTCGCTCGATTTTTTGATAAACGCTTTGTAGTCGTCTGGGTCGTTGTTTAACATCTTGTAGCGATTGAGATGATTTAGACTCTTCAATCCCATTCGACTTTGTACTCGATGTTTAATAGAGTTGTTCAGATAAGACGTTAATTTTTAGGGTCTTGTAGGAATCGCTTCATACGGTAGTAAAAGTAGTATCCCGCTAAGGTACTAATGACCTCAGGTTGATGTCGAAAAAAGTGGTCGGTGGACATTCCTGCCTGATAACTGATAACGTAGGCGATGAGTAGACTACAATAGTAGGGGTCCTTTGGATGATCAAAGCCACTGACCCAAACTTTCTTGGTGTCGAAGGGCTCAAACCCTCCTGGGAAATATTATTGGAAGAAATTCAAAAAATGTCGCAACTGGGTCAACTCAGAATTGGCTAAAGCGAAAACAGCATATTTCTGTAATAAAATT
>JAODVM010326893.1:0-11520 GCA_025400095.1 Phenganax marumi
CCAATTCATATGGTGAGCTGATCAATCATTCAATAAACGGTTACTTTGGAATGACTATTCTGAAAGCACATGAACACTATCCAAAATTTATGATAACTGTTAGTATGCATGGTTTTCAGTAGAAGTTATATACTTTCATACAAAACCCGTAATTGTAGGCGTTTTTAGAATGACTGCTATAATATAGTCGCAATGCTTAGCTTAGTAGTCGTACCTAATCGTGTAAGGGCTACCCACATGTATGCTATGCGTACCTATTTTTTGTAGTTCTGATGGTTGCTGTCTTTGACAAAGCATTGAACACCCTTTTTCAACGTGAGGAAGAATGATTTCCATAGCATTAGCGACAGAAACCTAAAATATAACAGAGATAAGGTTATATTTGTTAGTTGAAAAATGAAATATAATTGAGTGACACAAATTCAAAATTTATATGTGGACTTCTCCTCAAACTAAAATTACACAATCCTGTGACTTTCAGCATTAGAAATCCTGTCATATCACTAGGTTACAACACAATTTTTTTCTTGCTATGCAATTTATTATGTTGTTCTATCACATGTCTTAAGTTTCACCGAACAAGCCTCAAGATCCAGTGGAGGTGGTGCGACATGTTCAATATTTTCGTCTTCATCATCACTTTCATCGTCTAAGGCTACAGGATTGACGTTCGCCCTCTTTCTGGCATTTAGTGGTGAGAAAGTTAGGGACCATTTGGAAATGACCTTTTCTTTTAAATCAAGGAGGACTGTCATTGCAGATGTTTTGTATTTAGTAAAGTTGTTTAGTTTGAGCTCGCAACTTCTACAAACTCGTACAGATGCCCGTTGGTAATTTTTATACAAATAACATTTTCAATTTGTTGTGGTAAAGCTTTCCATAGCCCAGGAACAATAAAAATGTTTGTAAATCACTCTGGGTGGTTGGGTAACAGAATTTCTGGGTAACAGAATAACAGAGAACTTTTTACACTGATCTTAATCTAATGATTTAAAGCTGTAAAAAGATGCTTACATCCTTGCCAAACTGCACATTTTACTTTAATTGCAATGACTCATAAGTTTTCTAATCTATATAAACAGCCTTAACATATTAACAGAGAATGTTTTGACACCGATCTTTATCTAAAGATTTAAAACAAAAAACGATCGTGAACTGTAAAAAGATGCTGACATTAAATTTATTTTTTCATTCTGTGCATTACGCATTGGATAAACTAAAATACGAAGACATATTCCTGAAAGTTAAACAGTACCAGGTGTTGGTGTCGCTGTTGGAAAAATGCAATACTGTTGCAATCTTACCAACAGGCTACGGGAAATTGATAATCTTCCATTTATTTCCTTTTGTCTATGATTATATTAACGCTTCTACACTGAGTCTGAAAAATGGATGCACCGTTCTAATCATCACGCCATTAAATTCGTTAATTAGTGGTCAAATATTTATTCTTAATAAACATGGAATAGAATCTGCCGTTCTTGCCACAACGACTATGTTTTGTGAAAAGCATACTGATTCTGACATAAGTGCATCAGTGTGCAAAAGTGATGAAGATGAGGTACCAGAAACTCAATCCCTGGAGTTAATGACCAACAAAATAATGAAGGAAAACATTGAAAATGAGAACTTCAAATAATCTTTGCCCACCCTGAGATGTTCATTTCTTGTGGAGAAGGTCAACAAGTTCTGATGTCCAACAGTTTTCAACAATGTATTGTTGCTAGCGTGATTGATGAAGCTCACCTGGTTGAAGAATGGGGGTGGGAATTTTGTCCAGATTTTCATGAGCTGGCCCAACTAGGTTCTGTATTTCCTAATGCACCATTCCTTGTACTTACCGCTACAGCACCTATACATATGAGAGAAGAACTTATGCGCACACTACACCTTGAGAAACCCTATGTTGTCGTTGCGAACTTAGATCGTCCGAACATATTAATTGAGAAAAAAAAGAGGAAACCATCATCTTCGAGTGAAGAAAGCTTTGAGTCTATCTTGCTTCCGATTGCAAAATAATTGAAGGAGGGTTTAGTCCAGTTCCCATTTACCATCATTTATCTTCCTCCAAAGTGGTGTGGCTATGCTTTGAAACTTTTTATGGAGGAATTAGGAGATAAAAGTTATTTTCCTTCCAATAGAAAGATCCTGAAAAACTGTTTGTTTGCACAGTATCACTCCCCACAAACTGAAGCGATGAAACTAGAATACTGCCGCAATTGACAGGCAAAGATTCATCAAGAAAAATAACGGTTGTTTTTGCAACAGTGGCTATAGGGTTGGGGGTGAACATTCCAGATGTTAGGCAAATTATACACATTGGTTTCTCATGTACATTGGAGGGCTGGAAGAGATGGCAAGCAAACACGTGCTTCTTTGCACTATAACAACCATGATATTGCATCGAACAAGCCTGGGATGACAAAAAAAATGCACAATTTTTGTCGTGAGGATGCCAGCTGTTTAAGAAAGACAATTTTGATGTACTTGGGCTCTCATATGCCTGTGACGAAGGAAACTGAAAGTCATTTGTGTTGCAGTAATTGTTTAAAGATTTGCAGGTGCAACTCCTGCCAGGTGGTGAAACCATTACACAAAGTACTGGCCATTGTTGACCTACAAGAGGACCCACGCTCTCAGCCAAACTACAATATTTCGAAAAGCCAACGGGACAAGATAAACTCATTAATGAAAGAATACAGGCTGAAGTTAGGGTCAGATAGATATCTGATCGAAGGAATCAATTTGAGCACTGGATTAACATTGGAGTTGATAGATTCAATTGCGGCCAGGTGTGAGTTTGTGAAGTAACCTGAAGAAATGATGAATGCATTTAATATATAGGACCGTGAACAAGCAAATAGTTTGTTCAAAATTATCACTGAAGTTTGTGGAGGTAATCTAATCTTCGTGCTTTGCGCCACACGTCACGCGCCTTTTTGTCGCGCCTAGCGCCTTTTTCCTTTATTATGCTGGCTGACTTTGATCTACTATGTGCTTTTATCTAGAAGTTATTTATCCATTTCAAGAAAATTTAAACTAAGGTAACTAGGAATCACATAGACTTAATAAAGAGTGGTGGCAAAGAAGAGCCAAGTAAAAAATGATGGATAATTGGCAAATATTAACACATTCACACTGTCTCAAATGTTCTTTAAATATATCAAACGCTATATATCCTAAAAATTCACAAAAGTATATGTGGAAACGACTGGTAAACTACTTAGCAATATAAATATAAACCGAACCCATCTAAAAAGAGGTGTATCAACTGAAAATATATCTTACAATGTTGAACTAAGTAAAACTATGTTCTAAACTGACCGTGCTTTAATGCAAAATTGAGTTTATGTCTCTTGCTACAATAAACGAACGCACTTGTTTCATTGTGATACGATTTATATCACTGAGCTGTATAAAGACTGGAAAGAGCATTTACTTAAAAATAGATAACAATAATCAAAGCCGGAATTTCGCTACTTATCGGTCTCAGATTTCTACTTTTACTCGGGCTATTGAAGGTGTGGCTTTTAAAACCACTTCTTGAAATGTCTCTGTGCTCGAGTAAAACATTAAAATAACTGTTTTTTATTACATTAGCCCATCAACTGAAATCTCAATATTACGTCATTGCAAACAACCAATTTGACCATTATAATTGAATTTTGAATCCCCTTGAAATCGGTAATGTGGCTTGTGAGAACCGACACATTGATTCATATGATTTAGTTGAACTTTGGTAAAAAATATCTCTGTAGTCATGCCTGGCTGTAGCTCAAGTAAACGCGGAGCAAGCGTCTCGCTTAAGACAGAAAATTAAAATGAAAAGTTAACTAGCCTACTTCCCCGTTCAAAATTGCAAAATTTTGTCCTTATCTAGTCCTTATACAGATCAGTAACTGACATATTACATTCATGGCAACATGCATGGAAGAACAGGTACGGACCATCTGATTTTCTATTGGGGGGTAGGCACGAATCCTTAAAAGATCGAAAAATCCTCAAAACGAGGAGAAAATAGAGCATCATCAACACAAGACAAGTTGTGTTTATAGCATGAAAATGTTTACCCAATGCCATGGCAGTTGAAAACAAAGACTTTAATTTCATCGGAAAATATTCACATTGACTGGTGGTATATTTCTAAGCAAATAATTGCCTGTGACGTTTTTCGAAACAGTGTGAACCTATGAATACAGTTTCTTTGATTCTAATTCATGCCATTCCCCATAAACACAACATGGTGCGTACATAACACTAACGGCTGTTTTCATTTCCCTTGTTGATGTGTTTCTTACAAACCTTTTATATCTAGCAATACAACAGTTTGATTTTTCCAAAATTTAAGTCCGCGATTTCTACAGATCTATCGATGACATGAATAGCTTGCGGTTGATTCAAGTTCGTCCATACAGGTAGTCGGATTAAACAAGTAATCGTAGGACAAAAGTAAAACGTCGTTTTCGTCACGAAGTTTTGTCCATAAGGAACGTATAGCCCACGACAGACAAGCATAATGCACCTTCATGTTGTTCTGTGCGGCACCCTCTACATCATGGCGTAGGACCCGGCTTCAGTTTTTTTTTGTGTAATTTCCAAATTTGAGGTTGACAATTGCGCGTGTCATTAGCCGAAAGCGTTGCCACTTCGTCTTGCCTGATGCATTGAGTGGTCGTGTGGGTCGTGTATTTAAGGTGTTCTGGGATATCCTTTGGTGCGTTTTCAAAAACTTGAGCTCTTCGTTGGCTGTCAAAGATATTTGCCGGAGTAAAACATTTTCTTCCGGAATTCGACAAACGTGCCAGATTATATGTTTGAAAACTTCCTTTCCACGATGTTTAGTAAAATCAGGACAATCGCATGAGTGTTGCTGTCTCTGAAATACATTGTAGTTCTTATATTTCGATGTATATAAGGTACAATGCTGACCTTGAGGGTTGGATTCAAAAAGCATTTCCTTCACTTTAGTAGCATTCTTTTCCAGTTTTGCTCTTTCGAAACGATTGGTAAAACTTTTGCTCCTTGTTGGCCTAAAACGCCCTGGTCTTGGTTCTTTTGATGGTCGTGGGCCGCTCGTTACACTGGCATTATGACGGTCGTGTGGGCCAGTAGATGTTAATGGAGCCGTTGCTGAATCATTTTGTGTAGAGACCCAGTCGTTATCTTGTAAATCAGGTCGCTGAAGCTCTTGCCCGAGGCTTTCTGCTCTTCTTCTCTCCTTAATAAATGACCGCTTTCTTCGATCGCCTATTGATGGACCTGCATGTCCCTCCACGTGCATTCCCTTCGGCGAAAGTCGTGTACTCTACATCCAACTGAATGTTATCACAGACGTCTGCGTAAGCTGCGTCAAGCAAAGACATGTTCATCTTGTCTCGTTTCACCCAACCAGCGTGAACAACTTCAGCCAAATTTATCTTTGAGCTGCCTTTAGTACATTGGTATGCCGGAAAAATATACGCACGCCTCTTGTTCCACCACTCCAACCACATTTTCAAGCTCGACCGTCCAGATTCCTCGGCTATAAAGTTGTCCAAATCTTCTTTTGCTTCATCATAACTGGTCGGCGACTGCGCCTCTAGAAGAGCTTGAGTAAGCCTTTTAAAATGATTTCTTGCTTCAGCGTGAAATTTGCGGGCCTGGCGATTTCAACGCTCTTTGAAGTGGAACTCGCAGGTTTTCAATCGCTCCAATGCATCACCACCAAAAACTCTTTTAAGCCCTTCTATGTTGCAACCCGCCATGTCAGTAATCTAACCTCTAGGATTGAAAACGTAATCTTTTGAGCCGCTTACTTTTCGAAGAATGTCGTTAAAATAGGACCAGAAAAGCTCAACCGAAAGTGAATTTTCGCGTTCTGTTTCCACTGTTGCCAATGGAATCAGTTTTTTTTAACAAAGGATGGTATACACTCGCTGTGAGAGACACAAAGCCTTTACATCTTTGAACTTTACCTGTTTTGAAAAAGTAGCTACTGTAAAAATTTCAATAAAAATGCATGGAAAGAATATGATTATAGTATCCATGCACGGGACAATATAAACTCACAGAATAAAAATTACGTTCTTGGAAATTCCAATTATAAGATTCTATGCTTATCATATCACAACGAATAACTATATTAATGATATCATAAACGAAAGTTTCAACGCACCACATGTCCATGTGGCTCAGTTGAAGCTTTAACTTTTTGCTTTTCATTGGAAATCCACTTTTTGTCAGCCACGCTTGACGCAGCTCTTTCTACGGTTTCCCAGTCACTACCTACAACAAAAAAGTGAACAATGAGTGAAGTTTGCAAAGTTTGTGTTTGGAAAACAAACAGGATTTATGAACGTAGATGAATGGCGTAGAAACAATTCACACATTTTTTAGAGGACTTTATTACGCTGGATATCAGGCACCTGTATAGTGTAGAAAAACAATTCACCGCGGACCACATATCTGTACAATTTCCCAATAAGCATAATGGTGACTGTACATTGCCTTATCAGAAAAATAATGAGGTTACTTTGTATCTGAGAAGGAGTGAGATCAGGATTTTCACGCAGCTGCTTCTCTATCTCTTCTTTCGGTCTTTCCACGTCGGATTTCAATGGACAAGTATGCTTGCCGATGTGATACACTCGAGTCGTTTTGGACAAAAACGTCAAATAACATCTGGCATGACATGGAACATATTTACCAAGAGTCTTGCAAATGTTGCACAAGTTATATTTGTTGAAATGACTTTTATTCACAACGCCGTATTCCTTTTTAAAATCACACTCCGGGTTAAGACATTCATATGAGCCATAGCAGTCAGAATACCTCACATCATCAAAACCACTCCATTTTGTTTGTGAGTCTTTTTTCCACCGCCTTCCATCACGAACTCTCGACATTCGATTTCCATCGCCACTGTTATTTACTTCATAAACTTTTTTCCCATTAATATTCTTGGGAATTTTCTCAACTTTTTCTACTTTAATTCCATTCCATAAAGCAACACAGCACTTCTTTAGGACAGGAACATCTTCATCACTTGAAGATGACAGAGAGCTTAATAAGGAAACAAGTACCTTTAAACTTTTGCAAGCTGAGACAAGAGAAATTTAGCTACCGTTGAAGAATTTTGAATACATTGGCATCTATTGAAACATTTACCTGGCGCAACTTGACGATCTACTACGATCGACGTTTGATGAATTTGAACGTTTCTGGAAAGAAATTGAAAATAATATATATTCAATGTACTATATATTGTGTGTTCCTTCCCGTTTTAACTAGTTTACTTTCTCAATAGCCACTGTGGAAATCAGCCCAAATGCACTGATTTTTTTAAACATGCACATTATATTTATACAATTATAATTAAGATTATTAGCATATTATGATATATAATAAGCATCTTATAATTAATTAAATTGAAATTTTACCTTTTCGTATTTTAATTTCACTACGGGACAGGATACTTTTGTATCTGAGCTGGTGTCCTCACTTGATGAGGTGATAGTAATAATGTCGTTTTCACAAACAGTAGGAACAGACTTTACAGACTTCTCATCTGCAAAACTATTCTCCCATATGTCAGTATCTAAAGATGTTGGCTCCCAGTCCACCTGAGGTAATGATTCTTCTGAATTTGATAACGTGAGCTGTTGCAAAAAAATTAAAATTTTTTTTTTATTTACTGGCCATAAATTTTTAAGGTCATAATTATTTCCCTTTGGGGAATATCAAACATTTGAAAGAATTGACATTTACGCGCATCTATTATCGTTCGATGACCTAACAGCATGTAATGACATCCAGTGTATCCCAAAAAGATACGGCATGGGCTCAAAACATCTTCTCCTGGTTCCATTCTAGTTATATGCTATAAAAGGAAATCCAACTCGTGCATTAGATATAGTGATATACACATGCCGAATTTGCATATTGTAAGCAGAAAGTTCTTATCTGTGTAAAGCTCTATCAGATTATGCTAAATGCTTGTATGTGATTTTGAAAAAAAAAATCCCATCAAATTTTAGACTACAGATGTCACACTCATTCCAGGGCCAGGCTATAACAGTTAATTAGCTACATCGATTTCAATTTGCTTCTGTAGGAATCAAACGTATAAAAACTTTCAATATAGGTTTCCTTTTGCAGTTTCTATAGCGTTTGTGTAGAAATTCTAATATGAATAGTCCAAACGTCTAATGGGAGCAATTTGTGTAGACTCTTAAACATTTACATTCAGAACTAAAGAACTTGGGGGGGGGGGGAGTTTTTCAGTAGAATGTAATGGAACACTTCACAACTAACTGAGCTTGAATAATCTAACTAAAATATCAATAAAAGTAAATACAAGAATGGGAGTAAACTTTACAGGTACTTACTGTAACTGCAGTATATTAAAATGTAACATAATAATAAATAATTTTTGTGAAAGTTATTACTCCCTGCCAGTCCAAGATATTAATTTCAATAGCAAATAGATGGGCTGCAGAGACAATGACAGCATGTGTAGCCATTTCCCCACGAAGAGCAAACACCAATTGCTCCCAAGTCTTAGGGCGCCCTTGACTAGTATAATTTGGAAAGTTGCTTCTCGTAAAAAAATCGAACAAATTAGTTTGGACAACTCTGCAATTCTAAAAATTGCAGAAAATTAGAATAAATTGTTAGATCTGTTTATAACTTTTTTAATAGCCTTGTTTCATGAGAAAGAGTTATGGTTACTGTTTTAGAAAATAAGGTCAGTGGTTATATTTTATATAAAATTATGTAAAAGAGTAAACAACAGGCTCGTATTAGGGTAGAATATTCACAAATTTGAAAATAGGGCCATTGGCGAAAAGTGCAAGTACGCTTTATAACACACTGGTTACCTCATCTTTAATTCCATGGTATTGATGATTCAACATAAACTCTTCCAATCTTCCAACAACAATATACTTATCCAAATGAAGATGATGCCCCAAACATTCATAGAAACAAGATTTCGGGTTCCTGATGGATCATAAACCACCTCCATTCCAATTTTTTCAGCTTCTCTAGTTACATCTTCTTTTGACATTTTTAATCAATTGTTCATAAAAAGACCTTTACTAGAATGGATTAAGGTATAAATGAAGTAAAAGTATTGGTGAGATATAAGTACGGTCTCCTCTTGTTAAGTGAAATTATCTGGTACACCGTCTTAATTTTAAATAAAACTAGCAACGCTGTTCTGAAATTATTTACCACAAACTTATAGCGAGTACTGGCAACTGGCCAACGCACGGCAGAGGTATTGGACCACGTGTCGTCGCGTCTATGTGAAAACATTGCAAATTCTTTACTTTTTAACAATCTCTGTACTTGATCTAATACAGTAACATATATTAGTGTAAGTTTACTAAGGCAAAAAGGAATAATTAAAAGTTCGCTATCGTAATAAAAAGATGTTCACAAAGTGAAATATTCTCATGGCAAATGCGAAGTTATATAGCATGTGTTGGTTGCTATATAAACGTTCAAAACTTTTTTCATTTAAACAGTTCTACGGGCAATAAACAGCTACTGAAGTGTATGTTATACATTGACTCAGATAAATAATAAAAACTCACCTGCTTTCCTGCTTCAATGCGAAACACGAAAAATGCAAATAAAAATATAAATACAAAAACCAGGTGCGTTGTTTTAAATACCCCTGACAGAGCGTACCAAGAGATCTGGTACGAGAATTGCACTGACTTATATATGTAACTGCATGGAGGAGCAGAAGCAGCACTCCACTAAGTTGCACATACTAAAGCTCGTTCTCCACTATGCAAATTTTTTCGAGCAAAAAATTAATCCAGCAACATGATTCGCTAGCAAAATGATTTGCCGTGAAAAGTCGAAAGCGAACCAATCACGTTGCCAGATTTATGTTTCACGCGAACAAATTCGCATAGTGGTAAACAGGCCTTACAAGTCATCTTTTAGACAAATACCTCACGATTTCATATGGGGGACATTATCCGCAGGAACCCAGTTCACGGGAACACTATTCGCTAGCGAAGAGAAAGACGCGAGGCGCGACAAAGAGGCATGTGGCGCGAGGCGCGAAGATCAGATTATCTCGCTCCTTAGTAGGCTTACCCATACATACAGGATCAAAATCCCGCAACGCGTGGACCCACGCGTGGAAAAATGAGCCTGCAATACGTGGCGCTGACAAGCATGACATCACTTCCGGTTTGTATTGAGCTTAGTGATTCCACGCCTGGGCTATGATGTCATCAATGTATGACGTTTAGTATGTATATCTGCATAAATTAGCATTCCTAAATAGGTGCGAGCGTATGACGTCATAGGGGTGTGCGCACTAGGATATGACGTTATATAATGTGTGAACAAAGAGATGTGCGCACGGGTGTGTGCACTGTTGTGTGCACGGTGTGCCAATTTGTTTTAAATTACATTAAGTATGAACGACACCGCTGTACGAAAAATACGTTTTGCTGAAACAAGATGGCGAGTATATATATATATTCAAAAAAGGAAAAAAGGAGAATGGCAAATGCGAAAATGTATACATTGTTGGATGAAAATATTGTTGTTAGAACACGTTTTTGCTCGGAGAATTACAATAAACACGGATTAATGTTTTTAACAATTTTATTTGTAAAGTGTAACAATTTTACACCAGTAAACAGTAGCTAACTATTATTCGATTCTGTTATTTGATCGTTTCCCGTAGGTCCCGCAGTATTAGGGGATGCCGGGACTCCTCAAAATGTGTCCCGGGAGCAACATCACGGGGTCCCTTAGGTCCCGCAGTCTTGCGGGACGCATTGAAACGCGTCCCGAGGCAAAGTCCCTGGGTCCCGTTTAATAAAATATAAGGATTTGATGGCAATACAAACAATAATTCTTAATATAAAACAGTCTTACGGGATGCCTTGTAATGTGTCGCGGGAGCAAAGTTCCCGGGTCCCTTATGCCCTGCAGTCTTAATTTAAGCAAAGTCCATTAGTCTTGTTCCATGAAAAGTGAGGATCTGACGGCAATAGAGATAACAGTTCCTATCCTAAAACATTCTTATGGGGCGTCAACAGCAGGGCTTTGAGAAAAACAAAAGGAGTGGTTCTCTCCAGGTTCTGTCGGGGTTCTGTAGGGGTTCTCTTGGGGTTCTGTACGTTGTGGCAAAGTCCCGGGCCCCGTTTGACATCGACCTCTCAACGACCTGACATCGACCTTACATCGGCCTTTTATATGAAATAGTTTTATGGAACGTCGGGACCCCTTGAAACGCGTCCCAAGGCAAAGTCTCCAGGTCCCGTAGGTTCCGCAGTCTTGCGGGACGCCAGGACGCCCAGAGTATGAACTGGACAGTGATTTTTCATTAAGAGGAGATTTTTTACAGATTCGCGTATCTAGCGCTCAAAAGTCCATGCTCGGTGCGTCACTTGCAAAGCGTAAATATGGCGGCCACCTTTCGTGCAACATGACTATTTGCAGCGTCGTTTATACTGCTATAACAGCAGTGGATAGCTACAGTTTTGAAGGGAAAATAATATTTGA
>JAODVM010327004.1:0-11520 GCA_025400095.1 Phenganax marumi
AATATATAACTTATTAATAATAAATATAACTTATGAATGAAATGAAATGAAATGAAAAAGAAGTAAATTAAACATTCATCAGCTTGTACCTTTATTAGAAGACACTGAAAATGTTTTATTGAGCGGATGAATGACTTCGCGTTTCTTTCTGTGACTTCCAGGTGCAGTGGATGGTCGTCTCTTCAAGATATCATCATCAAAATCATCCGAGAACTTCACAGACCTGCTCTCTGGTCTTGCTCGTGATCTACGCCCAGAACTGGCAGAAGGCATGTAATGTCCAAACTGGAATGAATCTTCTGCTGCCGGACTGGACACTGGACTACCTTCAGTCTTTGTTGCCATGCTAACTGTAGCCATGAACTCATCAAGAGAGGCTGGCTTTGTCTTTTTGCCTTCAAAAGATTTGTAGTTCTTCCCCATCAGATTGTCCAACGCTGAGGCAGCCTTTGTTTTAGTTGCTTTATATGCACTACTGTCCAGATCTGGAGATGAGGATATTAGGATATAACAGAAGAACATGTCAAATTAAGACATTACTAAAAAAATTATTAATAATCAATCATTCAGTTTACCAGGAAGCTCATCATCTTCTCCAAACAGATCATCAATTTTCTTCACGAGTCTACTTTTAGAAGATGGTTTCTTTGTGGCCTCATTTTTCTCATCAAACTCAGAGTCGATTGATTTTGAGCTTTTTGCTGCCAGCTTCTTGGATTCAACGTCTTAGAGAAAAAAACATTAAGTATATAACCTATATTTTGCAGGCACTATGTGATTGATTCCTTTTTCTGCACGCTACCTTGCTCAACATTCTCTTCACTGATTCTTGGTGAAATCTTGTTAGGCGAGACTTTGCGATGTTTTGACGTGGAACTATTCATACTGCTGTTGAGAACATCATCATCGTCACTCAACATCAGATTGTTGTCCAGTACACTTAGCTCATCTTCTCCTGAAAATATCACACAAACGTTATTGGGAAAATTATGAAAACCATCAAGCAGTAAAACTGGATCAATACTGTATTCTCTCTATTAAGCCCCCTGGGGGACTTATTCTTTTCAGACCCTTTTGAGGAGGGGCTTGATAGAGAGAGGGGGCTTATGCAGTTATCCATTAAATCTTCAATAATTTTCTTCCAAGTTGAAGGTACTGCATTTATAGTATTACAAAAAAACAAAATACACATCAGCACAACAAGTTTTAAAAGGGTGGGGCTTAATACATTTCTTCCTCTTAAAAGGGGGGCTTATATGAGTGGGGAGGTTAAGTAGAGAGAATACAGCAATAGATGACTCTGACAAAGAAGAAAATCCCATAATATCAAAAGCATGCCAGTAAAGGGAGTTACAGATCCTTTGCGATGCAAAGATCCAGAAGAGTTTTTTCGTTTTGTGTCTAAGTCATGCCCGGGCGGACTTCTGGGTGAAGGTAGTTTCTTTCTGCTCAGGGAACCAAGTAAATCTGAGTCCATATCATCAAGATCCTGAACAGAACAGATTTTATCTGTATCAGCATTTTCTGTTCACAAGGGGTCTGGTTGACTCTTGCAATACCAAACAAGAATTAGTTTAGTTGACTTCTATAAACACTAGAATTTCCACCAAATTTCTAGCATTTCTTGAACTGATGTCAGGGTTCTCAAATTTATCAAACAAAGTCTACAATCATACAGCAAGATTGCCAGCCATCTTCTTTGCATCTTCCTCTGTTAATCTCACATCCTCCTGTCAAAAATCATCCATACAAAAAAGAAACACTTAGGAGAATTCTGCAATGAACATTATACATAGTAAAGATATCCTTCAGGACACAAACCTCACTACTTAATAGCTTTTTTGATGCTTTGGACAAAGTCTTGTGAAATTCTTCATCACTCAAACTAGAAATAAAGATATTTATCAGAGCAGAAGTACTCCTCATCAATAAGATATGATATTACCTTGATGTTAAGGTTTTTGATGAAGACTTGGAACTCTAAACAGAAGGAAATACAACAAACAGATCCAGATAGGGTAGTCCTGTTAATACAGACACTAATAAACCAGAAAAAATGATTGCACTAATAAGTGGCTGTATTAAATAAATGTAGCATAATCACAAGAAAGTAATGTAACCTTTTTCTTCGAAATTTGTTTCTTCTTTGGTGGGAGAGTTTCTTGAAAGAAATACAAGAGATGACATTTTAATGAGGTGATACTGTAACCAAAGTTAAGAGATCGATAACCGTGCATGATGTGGAAGTTAGGTATCTGTCACTCAGGAGGTGTGCCTTGAAGCATGTAGTGCGTGCACCAACACATTCATTGATTGCTTAGCACACAATGTGTAACAACCTCACTTAAACAGCAAATCCCACCACCCCACCCTTCAGCAAGAGGTAGGCATTTTACCACCAACTATGTTGGTGTGATAGGTGCCAGCTACCCAACCTCGTACCCAGGGCTATACCAATTTTTCAAAATGGCAGAAAGGACGAGCATAGTACTATGCTCCATTAGTACTTGCCGCCATTTTGAAGAATAGGCATAGCCCTGGGTACGAGGTTGCCAGCTACCCAAGTGTGATTGGCAGTTCAAGATACCATTTGGATGGATCTTTCCTTAATCCAAGTACCACCGCTAGTTCACAGGTCTCCCTGACACTTAGTTCCCAGGCTACCTCAGACAACAGCTGGCACCTAACCTTCCAAATTGGTAAGTATGGTCGCTTGAGGTTGGACCATATCCAGGTTAACAGATATATATAATGTTGTAAAAGGTTTACACACAAATAATCAAACCTTCTTCACTGTCACCCAAAATGTCTGCAATAGCATCATCAAGGTCAGACGTCATCGCAAAAATCACCTTGCTAAAATGTAGCTGTCACAATCAAACACCAAATTGATGAAAAGCTGCAATAAAAAAGGAAAAACAAGAGAAAGTATAGCAAAAAAAGACTTGGGAAAAACACAGGCAACTAGTTTACAATTTACTAGATAAAAAGGTGAAAATACTTTTATGTTGCAACTTAATGTACAAAGGTATGTTCCCTAACCTCCTTTAAATGGTATATATCATCCTCAAAACTTTTCATTGGACAGTGACATGATATGAAACAAACATTTCAATGAATGTCCTCATGTCTTCCATCTGTCCATCATGGCTAATCTATACTGACATAAATTGTTGCCCTGTTATCCACGTGTTCAAGAAACGCTTTCAGACAAAACATGCTTCTCTTCGAATATGGAAAAAAACATCTTTTCTAATCTTTTTATGACAAATTTTCCTGCAAAAGTCCAAAACTTTCTTTTGAGGGACAGAGGGAGCTTCAACAGGGGATCAGTGGACATACAAGGACTATCTGTGAGTATCAGGTGATCATCAGCTAAGCCTACGAATCAATAGTGATGATTATTGAATACTAGGGATTATTAGTGGACAGTAGGGATAATTAGAATCACAGAGATTCAGGATCATTTTGTGTGACGTAGTGTTTGTAATGTTTATGTTTGGTGCATCCAGTGTCTTTGTCCGAAAATATGTATCTTATTGATTTTTTTAAGTTCAAGTCTTTCTAAATGTTTTGTGATGTTCTTTACGTTTCATGCCAGTCCTATGTCGTCAATTCGTTTTGTACTTTGTCTTGAAATATACTGTATATTCTGTATTCCTTGTTTGTCTACCCTGCAACTTTTTGTCCTCATTAGTTTATTTGACGCTTTAAAAGCGGATGAAAATGCATCTTATATTTTTGAATGGCAATCCGTGTTGGTCTTTTCAATGATACTTCATGTCTTTACTCATATGATGTCTTCTCGAAGACATGTGATTAAAGAGTCATGTGAATAGAATAGATCATCATGCAATTTGTCATTTTTTAGACCCATGACTAGTGATGAAATGCTACTCTGAAGTTATGGTTTGAGATTTATGAAAGTCATTGCAGGACAAGCATGCACATACTGCTTTATTATATATTTACCTTGTCAAAGACCACACCAACCATATAATTCAATTCCTGTCCAATCCGTAGCTCCAAACATATGAATCAGCCATGCAGATGCAATCTTTTACTAATCTTGAGGTGTTTTAATTAAATCTGATATAATAGTAAACTGATCAAACCACATAACTGTTTCATTACTTCGCGGAATTCTTATGAGTGTGGTAGGCCGCACATCTCACAACTAATGTTTGCAGATTCATTGATGAATGTACAATGAGTACAAGTCCACTGCGTGGCAGCAGAGTCCTGAAGTGGAGTAGATATTGAGGTCATAGCATTCGATGATGCCGAATCTGAAAGAAGAATTATTATTCAATAGCCTCAGTACAAGAAAAATGCTTTCAACTCTATGTAGATTTCTAGGTAGAACAGTTTAAAACCATCTAGTATAAATACAGACAGATAAAACCTGCATACCTTGAGATCTCACCATTTCCTCGACTGTTGCCCAGGCTTCACTCTTACTCCACTGCCAAGCTAGGCTCTCATCTGAAGTCTTTATCGCCTTCAGTAACATGTCCATTGAACGCTGCAATGGTAAAGTGTGATAAATAATGGCTGCACATATGTAGCCGCTTCAGAGAAACAAAGGGTACCCACCCACCTTCAATGGCAATGTCTCCGAGGTTGCCATGAATAGCAACAAATGAAGATCAGAGACTGCAGGAAGAAAATTCGAGCGAGGTTGTCTGAGTACGTATTGTGCAAATGCATGGAAATCCTGTAAAGAATATCTTTGTACAATCATATAAATATTGCTGAGCTTTATTTTTCGATCAAAGCTGGAACAGGGCTGGAACTGGCTTGGCTGCTACATCACAACATACCTGTATTTCTCCAAGTTCCTCACGGTTTGCGATCGGAAATGGGTCACCATTGCCCCCTGGGAAGGTGTATTGATGATCTTTAGGGAATGCTGCAGGGACCTGCATGGGAAAACATATAACATGACTTGGTTAGGCAAAGTTCCATGGATAGTGTAGACTGACCTGCCTAATTGCTGAGCTTACCTCAATCAAAACATACTCTATAGGCATGGGACGAGCCAAGAGTGTGACTTCGTTGCTATAAGAATCCTTATCCTGGAAGTACATGATTGGCTTATTACAACTTAGTCAATATAGGACAAGTGAATGAGTGAAATGTTAACATAAATTTACTTCTCATATATTCAAGTGATCTTTACCTTGTAAAAAACATCAGGGACGTATTGTTCACTGGACGACTCTCTGATGTAACCAAGTCCAGGCTCATCTTTTGTTGGAACTAAAATATCATCTTGAACTAATGCCATGCACTGGTTTGACACCTGGAAACAACCACAGCTTAATACAGACCATTCAACACAAACTCATGGACAACAATCTATAAGTTACCTGCCAGCCATCGAATGAGATCTGTTTCTCACTGTGCCCTGAAACAAAATAAAGTGAATCAACATTAGTGGCAAGTAACAGCCTCAGTTATAATGTGAAGATATTCAGTACAAGCAATTTGAATAAACACAAACCTGTTACTATGACTGTCACAAACTTTGATCCAAATTTATTCGTAAATGACAATTTACAAATATTGGAGTGCTTGTTTTGAAAGTCAGCTGCCATAATGCACTCTTCAGCGCTCACAAAATATGTATCCTTGTGTCTGAGATGTTTAACTGTGCCTAGCTGAAGATCTTCTGCGACAAGGTCTGTCAGAATCCAACCAATTTTCTGAACACCAACTTTTCTGGCAATCTCGTCAACATGCGCAGCTCGTGGGTCATCTAGTAGCTGTAGACTATCACTTTCCGATATCTAAAATTGAAATTGAACTGCCAGTCTGCACGAGTGATTTTGTGTGCAAATGAGACAAATTTTCAAATCCTTACCTGAGGGGGTTCATATATAGCAGCAACGACAGCTCTGATGCCGAGAGGTACATCTTTATGATGTTCGTATCGACCATACAGGAAACCCATTCTTTGTTTTCCAGTTCTTCTCCAATAATTTAAAAATCGTTCAACAAAGAACGGATTCTCGAACATAATGTTGTCGACATGTCTGTAGTCCTGGAAAAAAAATAGTGTGAGACTAAAATAAGTATATAGGAAACGAAAACCATGTGAAGGGTATATTACTTGTCTTTTCAAGGTGATCGCACTCGGTTGACACTTGGTACATATCCCATCAGGCCATGGAGGATGCTCTTTACATCCAGGTTTTATTTTACAAGTGATATCTTCAAGAACTGCAAACTTTCCTCTGAAGTAAGAAAACAATGGATGAATTTGTCCTATCTACATATAAAATAAAACACAGGAAAAGAAGGATGTACTTAGCATGTCCTTGAGTGAGTTTCTTCAAGTAGGCATGGAATGACATGTGTTTAATTGGAGGCTCTCTATCCTTCAAATAAGTCTCATCATAGGGCTAAAAACAAAGCAACATATTTCAAAGTCAAATAAAGAGAGAAACTTATGCATAACTTTGATACCTCTAGTGGAAAACAATGAACGCATTTGCTCTTTGGACCATGGTGGCATCTGCAAGAAATAACTGGAGCTCATCTTTATGAATGAAATATTTGATTGTTCAAAGAGTTCATCTTACAATTGGGGATCTTTATTTCTATGGATTAATCCATCTTGCTTGGATAAGAAAACATCTATTGGATCCTCTACAACACCATCAGAAGTAGCTGAAGTAGATGGACCATTCTGAAACGATGCTTTGCTGTAGGCATCATCCATTGATCCAACACCATTATCTGTGATGACATCATCAGCCAGATAAATCATATCACCATGTCTAGACCAACAGAAAAAGAACTAGAGACCTCAAGGGCAGTGCAAACTTTCTGACACCTCTACAGCAGTTTACCAGCTACACTGCATTAAATCAAGGCTATTAAGTATTACTCATGCAAGATAGGTTACATAGCTGCATGTGAGTCTATGTCTGTTGTGTGCACTACACACCAAATTGCGATAGCATCATCGCGATCTATATTAGTAAGTTGAATACTTCTGAGTAGTATTTGATTGTACGAGCTTGCACTTGTGCCAATATATCAGGATAGCAAGCAATGCCAAGAATCTACTGTTCTGAACGGAAAGATCCCACAGTTTTAGATTCTATTACTATGAAAAACTCAGAACACATAGCACTACGCAAATTTGGACGTTTTTGTGACGTCAAAAAATGTCCTAATTTGTATAATAGCACGGAAAAAGTTTTTGTGACGTCAAAAAAGTCTTAATTTGCATAATAGTACAGAGAAATGTTTCAAAATGTCTTCATTTGCTTCAGTCTTTAGTGTAGGATTTTCATCAGATTTGATTAAACACAAAGAGAGTGGAAAGTTTCTTAGATTTTTACAATATTCAACTTGTCACACTCTAGCTGTTACATGATCCCAGCTATTTAGTGTTTCCGGTGCAAGACAGTTGCGTGCAAGTATGGTGCAAGTCTGTCTGCAGTGTACTGATATGCCACAACATCGACTATGCCATACTCTGCACATCAAGCCACCCGCTCACTTTACTACAGTATGCACCTTATAACCACATTCAATTACGTTCTGCTGATATGTAAATCGTTTGATACAGCAATATCTCATAACGTATTTTTGCTTTATATTAGCAACTTGGCAAGCGAATAGCTGTAGAAATAGTTTCGATCGCGCATTATATGTCTCACTCCTATGACTTCCACCATTACCATTAGTGCGGGAATAATATTCAATATATCACTGTAAAGCATGTGTCGATGGCAATTTCAGCTAAAACAGGGGTATGTGGCATGCTCATGGAGTTGCTTTACATTTTAATAGAAATACACACAAAAAATAACTATATACACCCCCCGGAAAGTTTACACAGTGACTGTATGATTGACTGATGTGAATTTTCGCCACTCAACACAATACTGTAAAGTTTCTTCGAAACTTTGCACTAATAAATGGTCATTTTTGTTGTTATTCTACTGTTATGAAGGCTTTATATTCATTCTTAAGTAGGATTTTCTGTCTTCAATGTACCATACCTTATATTTAAAGATTTTAAGTGCTGCCTGGAATTTTTTATAATTTTCTTTTTACAATTCCGTTCCTGATAAACACTCCACAATGCTGAAGGAAGCTTGAATTCTTCCTCAATCTGAAAATAACAACCTGTATGAATGCTGAATACTTGCGCCTGGATCTTAATATGACCAGCACGTTACTGACAGCATCGTGAAATAAACTACTTTGTTTCCCGAGCTTAAATTAGCAATGGTCATCCAACGTTAATTGAAATATGTTCTCATCTAGCACAAATTCATATGAAAATGAAGCTAGCATGCAACTGTACTGTAGTCAGTACTTAAGCACAACTCAACAAAATATATTTCAATCATTTTATCATTTCTGCAGAATGTAATAAGTAATGGATAAGTTGGAGAGTACCTTTTCTAAAAACCTTCTGATACTTTCATTAGGAGAAGTATTTATACGTTTAGTGCCGTGTCTGGACTGAACACGAACCACAATCTTGCCAAAAGAAAAAAAAGCAACATTGCAACCAAAATCAAAAGTGACCTTGAGTTTTGAACAGCTATTCAAACATAAATAAACTTTGTCATTAAATATCATTTAAACGTTACCTGTTTACTCATTTATTGTTCTACTTTTCTCTAAACTTCTCTTAAACTTTTAGAGTACAAGAAACACAATCTTATAGTGTTTTTTTTTCCACTTAAATAAATAAGGTAATTTCTTTTAATATCAGTCCAAATGTCCATAGACGCCCGCGATACATTTGGTTTCCAATCAAATACGTCGCGTAAAACGAAACACCAAACTTTACGGCCATTTTGGCCGCGCAGGCGGAGCGCACAATTTTGAACATGCTCTGCACGCGCACAAATCAGAAGAGAATTCTAGCTAGCGCGAGTGAACATAGCTGGTAAAAAAATATATACTACATTCATTCCGGAAACAATTTGAGAAATTAATAAATACAATGTACTATAAAACTTTGTTGGTGAATCTATAAACCAGTTTACTGCGAGGTTTGGTCATGATTCCTTTGGCAATATAAGTTCGTAGGGAACGAGCAAAGTTTTCATACTTCATGTTCGGTTTGTCACGTCTCCTGCCCCAATGCGCAGCCACTGCAGAAGAGTTTAGAAATTTGAAGACGCCGTTTTCTTTATCAACCCACTCCACGATATTAGAGTATTGCTGCGGATTATCAAGTAATTCCAGAATGAAATGACACAGTCTAGGTCTTTTCAACTTCGGCCTTCTTTTAGAACTCTCCTGTTGGCTGCATTGACTTGACACTTGACCGCATGCAGTTGATGGAAACATTTCTTCGTTACCTTGAACTAGAGCAGTAGTCTGGCTTGATTTCCAATGATTAGAAAAGCTATGATTTGAGGATGGCCATTGGGCTTGGTTAGATTCCGTAGGAGCAGTGACCTGACTAGATTGCAAATCGTTTGCCTGGGAGCAATATGTTGTGTAAATGAGAAAATCATCTGCGCTAGGAAATGACGTGCCTCGGTCCACGGGTTGCTCACGCCGTTTTGGCTGGGATTGAAGAGCGATGCTTCCAAAGTCAAAGGAATCTGGGGCATGTGGGGACTCATAGGTTGAGCGCGGTATAGTGTAGGATTGCTGAGGATTGATTTGTGTTAAGTTGCTTATGTTCCCCGATCCGCTGAGCCAGCAATTTTGTGGTGGATAATGATATTTGCTGTAGTCTGGAGGAATAGTTTGATCGCAGCTGGAGATGTTCGTCATGTTTCTAGTGTTCATCTGACTTGGAACACAAAGATCTGAAAACAATTAGTAGTTCATATTGCATACACTAAATACAACAGACTTGTTTATTGTATTCGTACTCACAATTTTTCTCTTTTCTTCGGGAGACTACATTGGTTGAACAAGTTGGATTCATTCCACCTTGACAATTCCTTCAAAGAAATTCAAAAAATCATTCACATGAAGTGGAAGAAAACTGGAACGATCTTTATAACTCGAATCTGGTTACTACCAAACGTAAACTTTATATCTTACTGTAACAGTACAAACTTCCTTATAATTACAACTGAGTAAGATTGAACTAAAAAGACGGAACAAGAGTTTCAGAACTTTAAATAAAACAAACTTCAACAAAAACAAACTACTTACTCACAAACAGTATTTTATAAACGTGTGCGTCCAGAAGCCTGTGGCAGCAGTAAGTAGTAGTAAATTTATGAATGGTTGCTGAGAGCGGATTATGATAGTACGTCATGCTATACGTGGGCGGACGATTTCCTGTAAGTTGGTGATTATAAAGCAAAATTTCACAGGACACTGAGTTTTCACCGGCGTTCTGAGTTGTTGTTGTACTGTAATTATTTAAGAAGTTTGTTGTCGTGTACTTCTAATAATTGATCGTCTCAAAGATCTTTTGATCATACAAGAACCAACTAGACTACATGACTAGACTTACTTATGAAAACTTACTTCATCTCCACTTCCTTGTTGAGTGATGATGACGTCTTCATGTGCAAAAACAACTGAAAAAAACAACTAAAAACGCATGATCAAAGACTTTTGAAAGCAAAGAACGTGATTGTTGTCAAATACATGCTCTCTACGGGGTGCACTTCAAGAATCGGCGCTTGAACGAGTGTGACGTAAACGATACGATATTATGTTAGAACAAACGATATAGCCTGAAGAAAGACTACATTCATGCAACAGATCACGAATTTCTAGTTCTCCCTTGACAGAGAGAGTCTTTCTAAATGTTGGATTTGTCAGGCTCAGGTGTCAAAGTTTTTGTGGTTTAAAACTGATTTATCTAAACTACGTCTTAAAGAGCAAACTTTGACTACATAAACTATGATACACGTGAAGAGCTTGGTCTAATGCAAAAAAAAAACATTTACTCAAAAAAACAAAACATTTCCACCGCAAACTTTTGATGTTATTTAGTCATTATTAGGAAATGTTAAGGCGAAAACATTTTCTTTTTTCAAAGTAATTGTTGTTTTGTCCTTTATAAATATACTCAGTGCTTCATGCGCAATTATTGTTGTAATGTTTCAGGTTTTTTAGATTTCTTATGAAAGAGAATGAGAGCCATCAAGATTGGAAGGTGAATTAAACTAAAACGAAATAATTTTCGCGCTGACTTGTTATCAGATTGTTTGTTAAATCTCCATGCCAACCATGCAAACCAGATATTCACTGGAAGACTGTCCACAGCAAGCCACCATGTAGTGACATCAAAAACAGGAAGTAATGTAGACAAGGTTATCAAGGAAACACAATGACGTAATGCAACCTT
Organism: Phenganax marumi; assembly: GCA_025400095.1. Lineage (NCBI taxonomy): Eukaryota > Metazoa > Cnidaria > Anthozoa > Malacalcyonacea > Clavulariidae > Phenganax > Phenganax marumi. The sequence continues at coordinate 11,306 of JAODVM010327004.1, forward strand.
TCTGCAAAGTTCAGGATTAAGAACTGACATCATCCGATATCCAGCTAAAATATAACCAAATTTATAACTGCTGTAAGTCTATTGGTTTAGTCACAACAATCTTTATACGATAATTCATTTATTTAAGATTTTTATAATTTTGCATGGTGCAAACAACAATATAAGCAACACTTTGTGGATACACCACATATATTTATTATTGCATAATAAATATA
>JAODVM010327115.1:0-11519 GCA_025400095.1 Phenganax marumi
GCCGCGAGACTTCCGGTCAATTGAAAACATCAACAAACCAAACCCGCAAAGAACGCTGGACTTGGAGTACCAAGATGACGGAAATGGCTTCAAAATTTTGACTGCCGATCATTGGGAATGAGCAATCCAGTTGTATAGAAATCAATGCTGCCGATCATTGGCAATGAGCAATCCAGTTGTATAGAAATCAATGCGAACGACACTTACCAGGGCGGTTCGTGGGGCGTTCGTGGGGTGCGTGGAATGACGAAAACAGGTGGACACAAAAACCAATACATTTGACTGCGAGTGGACTCTGTATATACTACCTCTGTGGCGGGGGTCTACTGGTTTGCAAGGTAGCTCCTTGTATTCGTGAATCCAATTGTTCTAAGCGCTGCTATTGGCCTGAAATGCTCTTTTTTGTTCTTAGACATTGCTGGCCTTGTGCTTAGAGCAGTTAGAAGCTCGGAGGCAAAACGAAAATTTCGAACGAGTTTGCACGGTATGCTTCTAATTGTGCAGTAAAATTTTCTCGTGTGCCCGCAAATTGCGACTCAGATTAAATTGATTGGGGCGGGGGGGGGGGAGGGGGCTGCAATGATTAACACCATTTGCCATCAACCGTTAAACGAGAAATTTTTCTCATGTTCTTTCACTTTGAAATGTTGTGCATGTTCTCATACAAACAATAAGCAAACAAACATGGAAAATAAGTTTGCGATTAACGGTTCATAGAAAGTGTTAGGTTGCATTTGGGTTTCGGATTGAGATACTGGATTGAGACAGGTCTATGCAGAACTTCATGCAGGCCGTAGCTACCTGGGCCTATTAATTTCATTAGTGTTATTTTCGCAAGAACTGCATCTAGTATGTTTGCTCTGTCTGGTCTGTCCAAACTTAGGCCAAACAGGCTAGAAGTCAGTTTAAAAAGGTCAAGTTCAGGCCGAAAAGGCTGGATGATAGGAATCGTTGACGTAATGGGCAATGCTTCGTGAAGCACCCGCACTGCTCGACCACTGAGCTATATATTAAACCCGTTTTTCACTAGGAATAATTCTAGCAACGTGATTGTTTCACTTCGCGGCGAAATACATATATCGCTAGCCAATCAGCTTGGTAGATTATTTTCCGCACAGAAAATTCCACCTAGTGGAAAACAGGCTTTAGAGACCTTAAGATTGACGATTTTTTGCAATTGCAAACGTCAAGATATCACGTGACCCGTCTCTTGCCGTCCCGTTTGCGGTTTGAAGTTAACGTTTAAACGTGATGCAGTGTTTCCAGAAGTAAGCCATTTACGGCAGAGTTTTTTTGGCACTTAACCATTACAAAAGTACGTTTCTAGCGTACAGAATTTTTCTTTCACACCTATAACACAATTAATTTCGTTTCTTGCAGCCCTAGTGAAAGTTTTCATGGCAAATTTTGACCTATAAGTAGGAGGGTATAGGAGGATGAGAAAAACAAACATGGCGCCTTGCAATATAACCTCGACAACTTGTCCTTTGCTGAATCTCCTGCAGATCTTTGTGTCCATATAGCTTTAAAAATAGTCGACATAAACGTGAACAAACGGCTGACTTCAAACTGCAGTTTTTCGTATGCTGTAAACGTAAATATTAAGGTCTCTACTACCTGGAGAGAGGCCTCTACAGCAAAAGCGTTGGATGTTTGGTGGCGTAAGCAGAGGTCCTTTCTCATAGTAATGACAACTGACCATGTAAATTATTTGACTGCTGGCGACTTTGTCATTAAAATATAACTTTGTTTTCACAAAAAAATGTCCGAAGCAGCTCTATATACAAATCAGGGAAAAAACATGCCAGCCACAGCTGGTATCGAATTTACTGCCTTCTAACTATTTAAGTACGTAGGTACAATGTGACTGGTCGGCATTTTAGTTTCTTCAATATATTAGTGCTACGGCCACTTGTTCGAGGTAGTATTCAGGAGATGAAAGCGTGTGTTTTCACACCATAGCAACCGAGAATGTACTTGCCATGCACGTCGGGCCTCGAATCTGCGACCTCTGTAACTGTTGATTTTTGCGCTTATTTGATGTCGAAATACACATTGAGGATACCTAGTTAACTAATTTGTGCAGATAAATGCTCTTGCAAAAAGCATTCGAACTTTATCCACAACGTTCGAAAACAGTACGTTTCTAGTTTCTCGTTTACAATCAAATTGTATTTACTTACTGCAGTTACCGCGGTACAGAAAATCGTGCTAGAGCCAATTCCATGTTTTTAACTTCACTTGCAAAACTGCTGTCTGTAAGTTGGATTACATCTGGGCAAGAAGTAGTACTCAAAAAAGCGAAAACTAGAAAAGGTGCGCTAATCATGTTGGCGCTGCTTAAAGGAAAGCTTGTAATGTGTTTCTTGCAATGCCTGTGCGCTGCTTGTTATTGGTCCGTTTGTAGCATGTGATCTAAACTGGATAATTTTTTGGTTGCATTTTGTAAACAGTTTGCACATCAAGATATTTTGCTGGTGCTTACTCTCGTATCCGTTTCTCATGCATGAACAGCTTCTACAGCAGACTAGCCGCCGTAAGTCGATTCAAAACGTGCGCAATCATTCAACTGCAAAGATCTTTCAAATTTTACCGATTGAACTAAAGGTTTTTTAAAAAAAGCCAGGATTAAAGGCTTTTGCTATGAAGATTTTTTCCTAAGTTTTCCATGCATACAAAGTATTCAATGTCAACTTGACTTCACATGCTAAAAGTGCATCATTCGTTTTCTCTTTAGACTGGTCAACTTGTCAAGCATTCGAAGAAAATTCTTTTAGTATCAAAACCGCCTCCTGTTCTTGAGTCTATTTTTAAAGGTAGCGTATGTGCCACAATACGTGAAAACATGACATTTACAGATGCGTGGTGGACATATTATATTTTGTTGTAGTGTTATATCAAAAATGTATTATTACGCTAATATTCAAATGCAAGCTGAATCTACTGTACAAAATAAAACAAATGAAATCGTTAAAGAGCACGCCGGCGGAGGCATGCACTCTTTGCGTTCTAAGTAATTCGTGTGCCTTGTACTGCGTTTCAAAGAAAATATTGTTCTCTGAGTTTCGTCAGTTTGAATATTTTTACGCTGTATTTTCCTTTTCTGGCATGTAACAGGGGCCGGTTGAACAAATTGGAAAGCATATCCCAGTTTGTAAACAAGCAGTTGAAATGCTTGCTTTAAAATTCACGCGGGATTAGCTACGTAGGCCAGCTTTTGAGCAACTGGCCGCAGAACTAGCATACCATGACTTTAAAATATGGTTTACTATCTTCGCTCCGCTGTTTAATATATTGTTGATGTGTTTTGTTTTATAGATCACGGTGAATTTATGGTTGGTTCTCTTTCGCATTTAATGAACGCTAGGGCATCTGGATATCAAGAATTACCTGACTATCCTGAAATTCCGCCCGATCCTTCAGTCAGGAACGTAGAGGTGACGTTATGTTCTTACGGGTATAATTAGATGGTTTGGTGTTTCGCTGAAGCCCCCTACGGACAAGCAAGTTTTTCATGAGAACTTTTATTAACAAGTCAAGTTGGCCTAGTTTTCGTGCATTTGTGTAGAAAGTTCTCTTGGTCTTTGTCGATACGTTTAGCTAAATTTTCCCTTTTGGAATATACCATGAAAAAGGAAGCGAAACACCAATCAACCGCTGAATATCGGCGTGCCATCTCTTCCGAACTTGGCAAGTTTTATTTCTTGATATGTACTGACGATTCAGTTTTGTGCTTCGTCAGCTTCTTAGATGACAAAGCAATTTTTTCAAAACTAGGCGGCTTTAGGTTTTGAACAAGTGCGCTTGCCGTTGGAAAACTGGACAACTATATATTCATGTCTTAATCACGAAATAAAATGTTTGCGCGAAGGATTCTAGTAATATCGACAAACCGCCATCTTTAAGTCTGTGTGACTTTAGTTCGGCTCTTTAGACAACACTATGTTTGTAATTGATGGAGCTACCGTTGTAGCTTTCATTAGCCGTGAGAAATTGACAGTTTGTCCCCACGGAGCTATTCCCTCGACAAGCAAATTCTGTAGGAGAAAACGGGCTTTTGTTTCTGTGAAGACATTTTGAATTTCTGATTCAGGTTGAACCATTGTGGGAAAAGAAAACCAAGTTGCGAAAGGACAAGAAAAAGTCATTTTATTCTGATGAATCAGAATCAGGTATGAAACAAGAATCTTGCTTTATCTCAACTATATAAATCGGTCTACTTTACTACTGCACACTGTCCCTCGTATCTGAATTGCTTACACCTGTTGAACGTATAAATTTTCGATGTTTTCACATAATATTGACAAATTGTCTGGAACGCCTTCACCGTAGACAAATTGGAACAATAAGAGAATGAAACGAAGACCAAGTTTTTAAACGATATTTCTGATGAGCTTGCCTCTACCGTGCACGTTTGGATTAACGTAAACGTGAACAAAACGATAGACTGAAAAGCTGGTTATCTTTCTTTAGAAGCCTCGAATGATGCAATATTCACAGTACAGGGGTGTTAAAGTGCTAGCATCACTTTCGGTACTCTTCAAACGGTTCTCAGCTCACGCTGGTCAACGACAACGAGGCACGCGTGCATACAAACAAAAAACCGATACATCTTTAACTTGATTTTTAACAAATCCTGCAATAACAACAATCTTGATGAAAATGTTCATATATGTAGTATAAAGTATATAAAAAACGCGCGCGGTGGGGCTCCAAATGAACAATCAAGAAAATATCAAAAATATCACGTAGTTACAACCGCTGCTACCTTTCAACCAAAATGTATACAATAATACAAGTCCTTACCTCGCATTTTCGCCATGAAAATCCATTTACCAAAACTGCAGCCAAGCACTGGGAACACTACATGAGACTTAGGCACCGTTTACACCGTGCCGAATTCGCATGGTCACGACATCAAATTGAGCAGTTTAGAGGCGGGTTTAGCTCATTAATTTACGATCATTTGCAGAACTTAATAACAACTAATCCTGGAAAAAGTTGTTAGAACAAATAAAGGCGTACAGTGGCTTAAGTCGACGCCGTGACCATGCAAATCCGGTACCGTGTAAACTGGGCCTTAGGCTACCTCGCATACATCCGGGCTTCCAGGCATAAATTATGATAATGCATAATACGCTTCTCTATCCTACCATTTGCATCAATAAAGCCCCTTTTACACGACCAAATTTTCTTTGACAAATTTCATTTATCAAATATTTTTTGACCGTGTAAATTAGGACTTTTCAACAAATTTAATTTGACAAATGCATTTGTTCAAAAGCTGGATTGTTAGTTTTTGACAAATGATATTTGACAAATGAAATTTGTCAAAGAAAATTTGGTCGTGTAAAAGGGGCTTAACATCAAAAGTTGATCTGTGCTTATTCTATGACATAGAATCTGGTTCTGAATCAAGCAGTGAAAGTGAGAGTGAAAGTGATTCAGATAGTGGAAGTGATAATAGCAAGTCATCTATGGAATCCTTGCCTGGTACTGAAACTGGTGGGTCGTTAGTTTATTTGTTTCCATGTCTTCTTGTTTGCTTGCTTGCTCGTGAGCTTGTTTGTTGGCTTGTATATTTAGTTGTTTTTGCTGGTTGATCTGGTTGTTTGTTGGTTTTCTTCTGTAGTTTTTTGTTTTTTACTTGTTTGTTTGCTTACTTGTTACTTTGTTTACTTTTTTGTTTGCTTGCTTGGTTGGTTGCTGGTGTGTTTATTGGTTTTCTTGCTTGCTTGTGTGTACGCTTGTTTGTGTACTTGTTCCTTATTTGGTTTTTCTTGTTCTGTCACGTGTTTGTTTTATTGATTTTTTTTTGTTTATTTGCTTGCCTGTTTGTTTGTTTTCTTCTTCGTTTTTTTGTCTCTTGTTTGTTTGTTTGCTTGATTGCTTGCTTGCCTGTTTGCCTGTTTGTCTTTTGCTTTCTTGTTTGCTTTTTGGGTGCTTCTGCTTTTTCGTTACTTTCTTTTGTTCGCTTGGTTTTCTGTTTGAGTTTCTTGCTTGTTTTTTTCCATGACTCTGTTAGTGGCTATAGTTGTGATGTTGGCGATGTGTCTTTCCCATCGATGTCGTTTACAATGAGCCTGTCGCTTCTTTAACTTTTCAGTTGTGATGTAGTGATTGTTTCTGCTCCTATGCATTAATTTGTGTGGGTGGGGTGTGCTATATTATTTTTCACGTGTTTTTCCTTCTGTTTCAGATTCTCAACAAAGTGATGTTGAGGTAGCTGTGAGAAGAAAATCTGAAAGTGAAAGTAGTGTTGAATCAAAGACGAGTGAGGAAGACTCGAGTAGTGATGACGACACGATGGAAGACGAGTCTTCGTCAGAAATTGAAGCTGAAAAACCTGCGATAAAGGTGCGAGTCATTTTTATTTCTGATAAATATCCAACAGCGTGGTTTACCCTAAGGTTTCAGCGCGCGCGGTATCTAAATTTTATTTATCGCATCATTCTTGTACAAAACGACACTCTTTCCTTGTTGTAAGTTGGGAACTAGGACTTCCTCATGTTTTAATCAACTGTTTGCAATATGTGTTTTTGGAAAGATCTCTTTGTTTTGAAAATCGTCTTATTACTCCTGGGCAAAGGTTTTGCTGAGCTTGTTTACTTTTAATTCGTTTACAAATCAGAGTAGTGAAAAAACTGTACGTGCAGAAATATACCTGCCTGGCTACCTCGTCAACTTTACAGCAGTTTCACAGAATTTGCGATTGCCCCCTTACCCCTTCTCTGACAAAAGATTTCTTGGAAGAATACTTAATTGGTTTTGACAAAATGGCGTGGTTAGCAAGTCCCATATTGTTTTTCAAAATGAACAGTAGAAAGTCGACGTCATCCCTTAATTAATTAGCGATTACTTCTAAAAACGCTAGACAAAACAGTACAGCCCATGGATGACTCTCTACTCTATTGTTTTGTCAATAAAAATCGATTTTGTAATAAGATTTTTATAAATATACGTGGTGAATCCTCAAACTGATGCCTATAAAGATCGATTTCTTGTCATCTTGCATTATTAATTCATTTTAATGCACCTGGTAAAAAACTTCGGACTGATACTCGAAAGCTTGTATTAAAGAAATTCAGCAAGGAGCTTTTCAAAACTTAGTAACACGATTACTACACAACACTATTCAGATTATCTAATACAACGTTTTGTGGAAACACCACGTAAATTTTTTTATGCAGAGCTTTCGGTCCGTAAGCCCGCTCTGCATAAATAAAATTTACGTGGTGTTTCCCCAAAACTTTGTATTAGATAGTTTATCGCCATGAGAACGTTCAAAGAACTTACTATTCAGATTTTTACCCCACTTCAAAAAGACACTCAAAATATTGAAGAAACGGCAGTCAGCTAGAAATAAGCACGCTTTTACTGTTTTTAAAAGTAATGATTTTTTCCATTTTGAAAACACTACCGCAAAAACTATTTTGTTGAACCTCTGTTGGAGTTGTAAATCTGGCGAAACTGCTGTGAAGCCAAATTGACTTTGGAATGAGTAAGCCTTTCTCACGCTATGCAATTAGGTCTTAAAATCCGGCATTTTTTGGGTGACAAAATCATTGTTATTGATCGTCTTTTTTTAACAAAAGAAAAAATATGGAATTTTATGCTTACTATTAAATTTCAAAATAGTGCTTAAATTTCACACAGAATTATCAACAGTCTCAGATTTAATAAAAACGAGAAATTCGGTTTTATATTTTCCTTTCAAAAACAAAATTTGCGTAATTCAATTATTTTGCCACGCAAAAATGATGGATTTAAGGCCTTGTCTCACAGCGTGGGACAGGCTAGTTCTTAACGGGATGAACTGCACTTTTGAAGTGAAACATGTTTTACTGTTTTGTGTTTGTTTGCAAAATATTGTGCATGTTCTTATAGATTGATTCATCCAAGAAAGTGGAAAAAACGAAGTCAAAAGCTGACAAAGAACCTGAACCTAGACCTCCTTCCACTGATCAGCTGCTCTTCTTGGATGATGAAGGTAGGTAATCAATAATCAACTAAAAACTACAGGAAAGTAATATATAGCTTTTCAAAATAATCTATTCTGATTGGTTTACAAGCAGTCCGTAAAAACCCATATCCGAACCGTCGCCCGTACTTTCCGTATCTGGACCGGTGTCCCGGATGTCCCGGATTTGCATATTTATTTCAAGTTTGTATACTATAGTGTATTATCAGAATTTACAAATAAAAATTTCAGACAACCAACTTGTTTTTAATTGAGCATGCACAGCAACCGTATGTTATTATACCCAGTGAAACTGACGGTAGTCGAGTTTAATTCGCACAAAATCAATATGCTCACAGACTCAGTTGAGCCAAATAATAAACGATTTATTAACCTCGTTTGCTCGGTCTGTAGGGAAAAATATCAGACCTCAGTCTTTTAGTACAGACCTCGCCCTACGGGCTCGGTCCGTACAAAAAGACCTCGGTCTGCTATTTTTCCGTACAGACCTCGCGCTCGGTTAATAATCTCTTAATAAACGTGAAATTTCAAAAAAGACGGCATATTCTTGATTAAGGCAGAATATCTTTCGCGTATTCAACAGTAGGAGGAAAGTACGTTAACTGCTAGATAACCAATGATCGTGGTAAATTAACTTACAGGGTTCATACACGGCATTTTTTAGTTGATTTAATATATTTTAGCACTACAGTAACGAAAAACTGATGACACGGGTGAATATATTTGATTTGGTAGTGTTCTTGTAAGGATATAGACTTATAGATGACCTCTATTCGCTGCCATGTGAGCCTTGTTGAATTTAAACCCCGCAGTGCATGCGATGGTATAGTTTCAGGGTTGAATGGTTGTCACCGTTCGGCCACTATATTATAGATCTTACCGTTGGCTGCATGATTAGGACAATGAAATATAATAGAAGTGTACAATTCATTGTCTAAAGACGGAGTCATGAACACTTACCACCAGCTTTGCCTTGAAAAGCCACACATAGGACATGTTCTTTTTATGGTGCTTTCTTTAAAATGAGGGATTGTACATATTTACAACATATGAGTTGTTTGAAGTAGAATTACAAAATGTCTCTTGATGTAGAAACATTATTTTCATGGAATTTTAGTTTTTTGAAAGTTTTCGGAAATGACGTAAACATGAGAACGTTTCGAGGGATTTGAAATTCAGGAAAAGTTGTTCCATCGGAAGACCTCAAAACACTGACAATCGAACTATATGAGAAACAATTATACATAATAATAAAACTAATATTCACATTTGTGTTACGCACGTTCTATGCATGTGAATATGCCCAAAGGCACATATAACAATAAAACTATGTAAGTAGGCATTTACAGAATAGGTAAAGGAGTTAAAACTATATGAAGTTAAATACAGTTGTTAAGCATTGGAACAGGCTATCTGAAACACGTATGTCTTTAAGAGTTCGTTGAAGCTATACTGACGGAATCAGCTAGTTATCCACTGATCAGGTGCAGCACATTCACATTAACGATCAGCGAGCGTATGTTTAAGCATTGGCCTCTGGAGAAGTATAGTTTGAACTAGATCTAGTACTCTAAGTAGAGGGAGATTTGATTGTGATTAGGTCGGAGATATACTCAGGAGCTAAGCCATGGAGTGCTTTGAAAAGCACTCCATGTGCATATTGTACATGCTGTGCATCAAAACAGACAGAAATGCTTTGGCAGGACTACCACAACAGCGTAACGCCTACTATTATAAGCACTTGTGCCTGTTATTGGAAACGAAAACACTCATATTTTTCATATTTTACTAGTGACATGTGAAAAAATATGTTTTGCGCTTGTGTTTCCTCGCGGGAATGTCATGGCGTGTTTTCCTACATGTAATTGTTGTTATCAACAGTAAGAGCTTCTCGCAGGCTTTTTTTTCTGAAGTTTCGGATGCTGATTTGGTCAGTTTTTGCGAAGATAGTAAAAATGACAACAATGAAACGAAAACGTTTTTTGATTTGGGAGTCTTTCATCAACATTTAGACTCGATAGATGAGCGCCAAGACGTTAAACTGTTGTCATTTAAGGAACTTGAAAATATGTTGAAGGACTTTATTTCAACTTTTCGTCCATATGATAAAAGGAACATTACACAGTGGCACGCAGATATGACTATTATTTTCTCGTGAAAAAAACAATAATATTCAGCATATTTAAGTAACCACCTTGTAATATCCTCCAGTTACTGTTGTCCCCGACCTACTGACGGACCATGCATGCATTGGTCAGAGTTGTCAATAAAAGCCAGTTACCGGCGTTATACCGCCGTGTATACTCGGCAGCGGACGGCTATATAATGTAAACGTTTGCTTTAATAGCGAATACGATAAAGTACGCCGAAGTATAACGCGTCAGTTTTTGGAAGTTTTCGTTTACATTGCACAGTTTTGGAACATAATTTGCATAATATTCAACAAAAAATTTTTTTCGAATTTACTGAAGGATACGTTTTCAACTAAATCGACTGATCCAGTATATCATGTTGATTTAAAATTAACACTGTCTATATCCATGCATAGTTAGTATATAAATACGTCAGCAAATTTTTCCAGTTTGCATACTAGGTAAAACTATGTTTCTTTAAAAGAAGTTCTTGAAAAGTTCGAGAGTCAGCTTTTGACAGTTTTCAAAGAACTGAGGCATGAGTTTGTAATAGGCGGTACTGAGTAAATCCAGCAGTATTGCAGTGGGCTAAGTTGTAGCAACTGAAGCAGTGCTGATGCCGTCCTCCCCTTTTTCAGGATAGCCGCTTACGTCATTCTACTAAAAGTTAACGTCAACCCTGCGGACCAGTCTAACTAAATGCCAAAAATATTTCCTATAACTAAAGGAACGCCCAGATCAAACTATATAATGAGGGCATATGAGAAGTGTATAGAGTTCATCATACTCTGACACAGTTGAACAGCGGAATATGAAACATTAAACAATTCTAGAACATATAAGCATTCAGTTACAATAAAGCTACAAGGAAAATCATTGCCATTCTTCAAGTGGCTCAAACATTTGACGGTGTACTTTTGTTTATTTTTAGTGGCACCCATTGTGAACAGTAATGTGTCAAATTTACAGCAGTCGGTATTATCACCCTCACTTGTGGACGATATGAAAACTTTGTCTCTTGGTTCAGCAACTAATGGACCCAAATCTGTCGTGCAAAATGTAGGTCCATTTCTCTCTCTGAAAAGCTTATTGTCCACTAGCGGTAGTTTTTAGCGTAGTGATTCTTGTGTAATTCGAATTGAAAAGCAGTGACTTTAAGTCCGACGAGACAAAGATAAATTATCGCTCAGCGCAGGAATTCAGCTTAGTGGAACGTGGCTTAAAAATAACTCTCTCTCAATCAATCCAACCATCGCTGGCGAAACATTCACTAGCCACGGAGGTTTCGACATTTTGAACTTAGGCGACGCTCCTTTGTTGCTGGTCGGTTGGTTTTTAGTGCAAAGTTTCTTCGAAACTTTGCAGTATTGTGATGAGTGGCGCAAATTCACATCAGTCAGTCAGTC
>JAODVM010327224.1:0-11517 GCA_025400095.1 Phenganax marumi
CCTTCGTCAGTGCACTGACGAAGGTCCGGGTCAACGGACCGAAAGCTTTGCAATAATAAATATACGAGGTGTATCCACAAACTAATGCTTATATTGTTGTTTGCGCCATCCAAAATTATAAAAATCGTATACCTTTAATTTCATTTTCTTTTTCTTCAAATGTACACTGTTTCTTTCTAGTTCTTCGGACTTCTCTCTCGTTCTTGCTGTGTTTTCTGAGTGAAAACTGACCACGACTTTTATATACTTTGCGGTGTCTTTTGTTTTCATTTTTGCCATTATTTTTGGCGCTGTAACGTTACTGTAACCTTGTACGCGCTCGAACGTTATGTCATGTTTCCTTGAAGTCGTTACGTAATTAAGGGAAGTCTGCAGCCCGATGGGGTGCAGATACTGTATGTATTCATTATGATTGTAGCTCATTCATTGTCGTGATTTGACACTTTTAAAACGACAATGAAGTTGATGGCGCATGCCCAAACTCTTCATGTTCTACATTTGCTTCTTCTAAGCCATTTGGGTTTAAAGCACATTTAACACTCAAATTTTATTGTAAACAATTTAGAAAAATTTCAAAGCAACTTTTTGTAATTTTACTAAATTTATGCTGCTCTTACCAGCTGTGGTGAAATGCATTCTCCTCTTGTTGTTTATAGTTCCGCAAAATTTAGTCTATATGCAAATTTTTCATTCATTGGAAAACGACCTTAAAAATTTTTTAAAAAGTAGTTAAATTTACCTTATTTGTTTATATAAAGAGTTTGAATGTCTTAATCATTTTCGTTATCTATTTACAGTCAAATCCCGTGTACTTTTCACTATTGCAAGTTTGTTTTGCAAAATTGTTGTTTTCATAAAAAAATTTCTTTAAAGAATTTGCAACTGTCAAATTGATTACAATACTTCAAGTATATCAATTTTAAAAAATTTCCCAGCCAACTGAAGATAATTACACGAATTTCGATTTTGTTATGACTTCTGCTAATTTTTCTGCAAGTAAGAACGACAGATTTCATCCGAAAGTCGACTTCAGCCCCGTCTACACTACACAGGCTGGCTATCGGAGCAGGTCAGATTTTGCAGCTGTTTTTGCTCTGTGGAGATTTTAAATGGTAATGGCACAAAAAACATTTAAGATCTTAATTTCAGCCGACCTAACAGCAAGCAAAGATGTCGTGACGAGTGAATCCGGTACAATGGAAACGCGGGCCTTTTTTAAAACTTCATGTGGTATTATTGTTTTGACGGTTGCAAATTCCCTATCGGCATTTTTTGTAAAAGTTAATTTTGCTGAATTGCGGTCAAAAGTAAACCGAATTTGACTGTAAATAGGTCAAATTTAAATCAATTGTAATAGGAATTGAGGAAACAAAACTATTTCAAACATAAGGATCTAGCTTTGATCTCCTGCATGAGCACTTTTCCCAGTTTCATCATAACTGTTGCAGCCGCATCCAATATCGGCTAGATTGCTATTTATTGGCGCAATCGAACTGTACACAAAAGCTCCCCATGGGTTCCAAGAAGTTCCCTCTCGATGTTTCTTAAACACAGGATGTCCAATGTTCGTACTGTACAGTTGTAAAAGTTGAAAGTAAGTTACGTCAAGATTTAAAAATACGCCTGAGGATTGAAAAAGTATATAAATGGAACGAATTTAAGGTTTTGAAAATATTGGTTTTCATCTACGATAGAGTAACTAACATCGAATAAAGTTGAAAAAAGATTTTAGCTGTCCGGCGAAGCTTTCTATAATCATGGTACGTGTAATCCTGTACATATATGATATTATATATAGATAATTATTATATGACATTGTAAGTTTAATCAGTTAATAAGCGGGAGTTCAACTATGAGAGGTTTTTTCAATTTTTTTGCTTGATGAAACGAGACCTTCGTGAGAGGTGACAAACGATCTTTTACAACTGTCCTCAACTTTGATTGCTTTGCCAAACAATGACATATGACAAGCGAAAGTTTTTAGTAGAGTTTATCATTGTTTTATAGCTTATTTCAACTAGAACAAGATTGTAAACTATAGCTAGTTTTTATATTAACATTCAATTCTTTTAACTGATTTTCAGGATCAACGAATGTGGGTTTTCGCATTTGTTTGCATGATTTCAATATTAAACCGCAGTGTGTCATCCTGCCACCCAGACACTGCAGTAACGGCAAAGACTTTACGAGACACCTTTGATTTCGTGAGTAAAACTCAGTTTACACAAAACAGCCACGGAAATTATGGGACGAATGTTCGAAACAAGTGGTGCCCGTGGATATGGGTTTTTAAAAGAAACATAAGCCGAAGCCCACCAGACATTTTATATGCCAAATGCCCTCAAAAAGTATGTCATCCGAAATGCAAAAAGATATACATGACACATTACTTTCTGGTAGATGCGTCAAGGTGTCACAATACGACTCGGGATAACTATAAAGTTTGGTCAACTGATTCCTTGCCAATCGCATTTATTTATACAGGTCGAGTGACCGGAATTAAGCGTGGATAATTGTTACTTTGGTTGTACATTTTTTTATTTTTTTTATTTGTATTGGTAGTATCGAACTATAAGTATTTTTACCCTATGAGACAGTGGACAGTTCTTCATTAGTGCACATCTAGTTGTTTCTATATATCAATTAAAATTTATACTATGTTATATAACGTTATTTAATATTAAATATGTAAAGTTGTTAATCAGATTATATGAATTACATAATAGTATCAAAATTTCATCACTATATATTCACTTTAAAGATATTACTTTTTCTCCAAGCAAACACACCCAATCGTAATAATATTTTTACATTTTTCTAGTGAATGAGCTATACAAGTTTTTACTAGAAAGAAATTTAAAGCTATACGGCATTGCCAAAAAAACCCCCCACAAAATATATCACACACACTCACACGTCAACGCCACTGAGTTGTAAACATTGTTCACTTTAAAAACGGCATTACATTTTTACCAAGACAACGCGCCCAGCTGTAATTAAAATATTTGGACAAGTAAATTAGCTTGCTACAGTTTTCAACAGAGAAAGAGTGAGCATTGCAGAAAAAAGGGCACAAAAAACATCAAGATGTCATTGCTCGTTCTAAGCACATCACATTCTCCACCAAAGAAACACACATTCATTCGTCATAATAATGTCTGTGTATTTTCTAGTAATATAGTCGCACTAGTTTTTACTAGAGAGTGAAACATTATAAAAAACATGAATTCTCGCACACATATGCATGTAGGAAACACAGTACACTTTATATTTACGAGTATGTATGATAACTTTAATAGTTATTCCCATTCGGGGTGAATAGTAAATGAGCGTGGTATAGCGCGATGAGGCATCACGAACGTTGCAAATTTATTTTCGACCTTTGGCTGCGGGGGTCTTTTGTTAAAACGAAGGAACGTTGAACGCTTTGCGGGAGCGCCAATCTTTGGCAGGCGAGGAATATTTTCGAGGTAACCCTTCTTGGTATGCTTTTCGGGCGCTTTCTTACTACAACAAAAAAGAATACTATCTTAACAAAAAAACTCAAAACGTTCATGGCAACCAGGTACATATTCGTATAAGCAAAAACTAACGCATTTTATGCAAAAATACAATAGATTGAGTATATTTAGAACTATATCTATTTTAGCCCATCTTAATTATCACACTACACGGGTTTAGTACAATGAATGTAACTTAGCAAGAAGTTATAGCTAATTCACAACCCAATGTTTCAACGCAGTCTATAGTGTATTCATTATACATCTTATCACTACTCTGGTTTAGTAAAATGAATGTAACTTAGCAAGAAGTTATAATTCACAACAAAACGTATCAAAACTCCAGTCTAGTGTCTTCATCACACATCGTATCACTACTCGAACTTAGCATGAAGTTATAATTCACAATCCAACGTATCAACACTCCAGAGTGTCTTCTGACACATCTTATCGCTACTCTGGTTTAGTAAAATGAATGGAACTTAGCAAGTGGTTATAAGTCATGACCCAACGTTTCAGAGTTGGTATCAATCTGTTATACTTACTCTGAAATATTCTTGAGCTCGCTGTTCAAATTTATTCTCTTGCACATGCTACACATTCCGTCTTGATGTTTTGGCTGGAAAAATATTGGCGAATTCGTCGGCGCTGAGCGTAGTTCATGCTTTCGCACCTCGGGCGGTGGCTTGGGACGAGGCGTTGTGAAATGTGGCATAGACATCAGAACTTGACCAATCGACAAAAGAAATTGTATAGCAGAGTCGTTATCTGAAAGAAAATCGATGCTGTGTAACGTCATATTGTTGTAGAACTTGGTGGAGTGGATGAACGTTTTGGAAGTCTCTCCGAGTGATAGCCAAACCATGACAAGCAAAGTAGTAATGTAGTGTCATATTGTTGTGGGTCGTACTCAGATGGACGAATGTTTTTCCGTGATGTACCTGAAATGCCAGCTCTTTGTAGCACTTGTTCGAGGACTTTAACTGCGTCTGCTGAAATGAAACTACTGTATGGCGGCTAAAAGAGAAGAAAAGAACTCCAGTCATATTTGATGAAATTTGATTCGTATATAAAATTTGTTTTGTGTAGATAACGTATATTATGTTCCCAGCTAACATGAAGCATTCGTCGAGTAATCTTGTGGGAAAAATGAAGTCGAGGAAATGTGAAGCCAATTAAATGCACCGAGGTCAGTTAAGCCTAGTTTCCCATTTCTGGGATGTCTCACTAACTTCATTGTCAGTGATCGCTTATGAGTAATTCTCTATTAGAAATCATTTTCTTCTTTATTGATAAGCAGCAATGAATCAGAGAAAATCGCCGATGAGTTGCGACGCTATTGATTACTTTGCAACGCTGCCTTTTCCGTATCTTTTCACTTTACGAAATAATCTTTTACTCACAAAAACTGACGATTCTTTATCCTTCCTTACGCTGAGACCAAAAATTCTCCCTAACTCTTCTTGTTCTGAAATGAACACGTTACAAAAAGTTTAAAAGACAACCTTGTTCATTGTGAACGCGAGGTTGCGAGCAAGTTTTTTATGAGAAACTTGTCAAAGGCAAACTTGCCTGCCATTGAGAGGTTACCTTGTGGACTTGCCTTCTTCAGCAAATCGGCAACCAGCGAAATTGCTTCAGGGTTTAAATTTGGCGATGGTATGTACGGGAGTTGGAGCACTACCTCTGGCTTCACTGATATCTAAAAGATATTCAAATACCTCATAAGTAAAAGAGATTGAGAAAACTGGACGGTTATTAAACAAAGCTAATTTTTATTTACTTTTAGTCTTTCCAACAGTTTCAAAGTCTCATCTTCAATACGTTCTTTCCCGACGTCAGTCGGAGAACCTTTACGTTCTGTAAACAACAAAAACGTTTAAACAAACAGAATAACTATTTGCTATAAGCTCATGTCTGCATTTGCTTAACTCATTAACGAACAACAATGATTTTGTAATCTTGTAATTGAAATTTTATTTCTTGGCAAGTTAATCTTTTTGACGCAGTGTTTACAGTCGGCTTTTGTGTAAAAAATTGTCCTGAAAAAGGTAGGCGGTTTTTTTGTCTTGTTTGTTTCCATCTGTTTTCTGTTTGCTTACTTGACTCGGTTTTCCCCTTATATTCGTCGCTGAAATTCTGCAAGATATCGCTATATTCAGCCAAATAGGGCGCGAGAGAAGACATCGAACTAAGAAGCGGTTGAGATGGAACTCTCCAGTTTAAAAAAACCTAAAAACGTTGTTGATAGTTTGAGGTGCACAGACAAGCACTTATTTCTTGACATTGTTTTTTACGAGTTCACTTGCTCGTATGTACAACGAACAAGTTTTCCTTGACAAGTTTCTAGTTGAGATGGAACTCTCCAGCTTAAAAAAACCTAAAAAACGTTGTTGATAGTTTGATGCGCACAGACAAACACTTATTTCTTGACAATGATTTTCACGAGTTCACTTGCTCGTATGTACAACGAACAAGTTTTCCTTGACAAGTTTCTTGATGAGTTCACTTGCTCTTCTGTACGAAGAACACAAGTGTCTTTGACAAATTTCCTGACGAGTTCACGTGCTCGCAAACCTCTGACGGATGGGGTCTGTTTCTCCTGGTTGGAGAACAAGGTCGTTTCTCCACTCGACCTGCAGCTTTCTTTCCATAATCCATGCTGTATGAAGTAACCATTTTCTGTAGTCCTCCCCAGGTTGTTAGCGGAAACTTAACTTTCTTTTTGATAACAGGAACCTCTGTCGTAACCGGAATATTTGGTTTTGTATGCTGCGCTTGTAGCACACTTGTCATACTGTCTCGCTTTATTCAAGTAGACGTCATTCACTTTTCACAAATATTTTATAAAAAATGCGTTTTTGCGTTCGGCTGATAAAAATCGATGCAGGTAATTGAGTGACGTATACGTCACAAAACCGAAGCATGATGTCACATAATTACACGCAAGTGACACGTGATTCCAGCAATTTAAAACTGTATCCCTACTTTTCTAGGTAACAACTTACAGCATTGAGAAATGAATTTGTCTTTATGGAAGTACGAGTGGTTATGTTTGGCTTCATATGCTAGTTAAGTAAGTGAGGAGGGCAAAAAACACGATTAGGTTTTCATTTAGTCGTAGACAGTCGGCGACACTAAACGGACTTTTGCTCTTGAGCGTTAGAGAAGAACGTTAAGGTTAACCTGTATCTGCTGTCATTGGATATTGCGCTGTGAAACTCAGCTATTGGCTAAGGTCACCCACCTAATTTGATTGGAAGTTTTGCGCATGTCTTTTGACGTTCAGAGATCGTCTTTATTTTCCACTTTCCAATATTCGAATTTCCATAAAATATTTTCAAAATGGCGGACGATGTAGATGAGTTGTCGTCTGTAAATTTCAACTTCTACAATGTCACGGTGAGTTTATTTTGATCCATTTTGCCTATAAAACATATACATATATTTTATACTGAAATATTTTATATTTTACATATATTTTACATATATTTTATACTGAAACATATACATATATTTTACTTTCAGTTAAAAATGTTTGCTGCTGTTGTTGTTTTTTGGACAATATGTCTATTCGTGTTTCTCGTTAGAAGGCAGCGAGCGAAAGGTCAGGCACTTTAAATTTTTGTATTTAGGCCTCTGTCACTGTTTTGCCGACTGCGTATGCTTATTACAAAGTTGGTAGGCAAGCATTTCTTTTAATTCTTTATATTTACGACTTCAGCTATGGACAGAATGAACTATCTTTATAGTCTATAAGTGATGACACAGTTTTGTACACTGTCATTTATCTGTATAGGTACTTTACTGTATATCCTATTGTTTTGTATAGTATTGTATTATAGTTTACTGTACTGTAATGTAGTAATGTACTGTATTATATGCTATTGTTCATGTATTGTACTATTTGTAGCATAGAATAGCCACATTGTGGAAATGCTATTCAATCATTATTATTATTATTATTATTATTATTATTATTATTATTATTATTATTATTATATTTTGCTAAAATGATTATAAATGTTTGTATGATAGCATCCAATCCACAAACATTGGAAATATTTAGTTTAAGATTCATGTGAATTCCAATCTGAGCAGGGAGTATCGATGCAAACTTTTTATTGTCATGAATATTATTGGACATGCTGTTTTAAAATGACACTTCCTTCTTTTGATAGGAGTTCATACTATAGCATGTAACAGCTAATGCACAGCAAGATTCCCCCTCTTGAAATGGGTTAGAACAAGAACTGTGCAGATAGAATTGTTAAGATGCAAGAATCTCACACTGATGCATTAAATCATCTGCCAGTTGTACATTATTGCCTTGATTGAACAATGTAGTCTGACGGTAATATTACCTAGCGTTTGTCAAACATCCAGGATTTTAACAACTCATTTGAATTGTTGCAGGGGATAAGTCCAACAGTGGTTTTGGACAGCAAAAGCCGAGATTCAGAAAGAGAGACAAAATGATATTTTATGGCAAGAAAATGTTACGGAAGGTTAGTTAATGTCACCAGCAAAGCACTTCTGAAATTCACTCTTAAAAAACTAGAGATTGACGATTTTTGTTTTAGTCTACTTGTAAAAAATCTGCTTTATATGCTGGATATAAAGGTTGTTGAGTGAGTTGTAAAATATTTTGGCTTTCATGTAACCAATAAACTTGCTGAATGGCTGTGTCTATTTCCGTTTTGCTTAGAAATGTTTTTGTTAAATAAAATGGTTCCATGTAGCTGTACATTAGTTCTTCACTTTGCATTGTTGTTCTGTCTAACACCAGGCGATGACATTACTTTTTCTTTGTTTAAGGTAAGAGATACAAGAGATGATATTTACCGCAAGAGCAGAATAAAAGCTCGCCAGAAAGTCATGTTGAATTTTGCGAAACAGTAAGTCTCCTATTATATCCTACTTGTGAGTGATCCATATAATGACTTTGAAACGAAAAGAAACGCCAATTAGCCTTTCTCACGATGCCATTTTCGGGGTACTATCCGAGATTAAAATCAATAAATTTAGGTTTTGTATTGTCATTGTTCTAAATAAAACCTTTAGAAGTTTATTTACAGTTCAATTCCTGAACAACGGTTTTCATACAGCTTAGGTTTTTCTGATTTTGACATATATTTTTTCACGAAAAGTACCACAAAAATGGCTTCGTGAGAAAGGCTAATTAAAGTTCATCATTTAGCTATTGAGATGCAATGAGCCCCACTTATTCATGTTTCTTAACTAACACCAGAGAGACAGTTTTTCTTGGTGTAGCCAGGCTCGACTAATGCCCCTTTTACACGACCAAATTTTCTTTGACAAATTTCATTTGTGAAATATTTTTGGATTGTGTAAATTAGGAATTTTTAACAAATTTAATTTGACAATAACCCAGCTTTTGAACAAATGCATTTGTAAAGTTAAATTTGTTGAAAACTCCTAATTTACACGGTCAAAAAAAATTTCACAAATGAAATTTGTCAAAGAAAATTTGGTTGTGTAAAAGGGCTTAAGTGAGGCGCTTGCACTTAATGAGTTACTAACAGTTTGAGTAAATTAGACTGTACAGGATAATTATGCACATATCGAATTTCTACCTGCTAAAACTATAAATGGCAACAATGAAAATATTGACGAATTGAATTCAATAGCTTTCCATTTATACTACCCAAAAATCAATAAATTAGTTTTTAAACAAACAAAAACAATGTCATATTCGCAGCAAAGATAACTCAATTGTACGTTTCTTGCTGGACTATTCAACCAGTTTTACAATTATATTTCAGAGCCACTGGCGTCTCATATTATCTGCTATTGAATGAATATTTCATTAACGTGCTTAAAAATTTCGTCTGGCAGAAGTACCTGTAGTTTGGGAAAATAACTCTACAGGGATAAATACATGCTGCAAGCGTACGTGTTTGATAATTCTCTTTTGTCAAAATATAAAGTAACCGGCAAAACGCCAGTTTTTATGCGAAATTTTTATTAGAAAAGAGTATATTTTTGGGCGTGTTTTCAATGGAACCCATACAGGAATTCTTATCGCGGAGTTTTACGCCGCAATTTGGCTTTGGTTTTTTATGGAAAGCTTTGGATTGGCTGCAACGTCGCTTTTGTAGGCAAGATTTTATTCGATGAAATCGTTGTACTCAAAAGCAAGTGATCTTATCAAGAAATTTTCCCAGGAAAACTTGTTCGTTAGTCTCACGAGCAAGTAAACAAACGAAGAAACTTGTGGACAAAAACGAGATCTTATACTGAGTAAAAATGATGTGTTTTTTTGTAGAGTTCTTCACTTGCAAGAGCATGAACCATCTCGTGAGGTTAAAGAACCTCCACCTGCTTTTCTCGAAGCTGATTGGAAAGAAGTATGTTACGTAGCTCTTATACTACGCCAAATCTCATTGGTCTATAGTTCTTTCTACAGAAAATCGTGTTTGTTTATTTTTAGTCTGAAGAGGCAGAACAGAGATTGCCTTCGGAAGTTGTATACATGTTGAAAAGTGTCAGGTTAATAAAAGTAATTTTCCAGATAAACCTTTGGTCAAAACTAGCTTTACCTTTTGTCCCAGCTTGTGCTGTGTTATATTGAATTTAGCATGGCGTATTGGTGTCTATACGTCTTCAATCTGTGCATATTATAACAATTTTGAAACAATAATTCACCTTCATGTATTCATGATAGTTTTGCGTGCTATGAAATTCAGTAGTTTATACCGAACGCATCGACCTAGAATATTGAAATGCATTAACGTTTGTTTTTTTCAATATATGGTAAAAATTGCAGAGTGTTTGGTCATTTTGAGAAGCCGTTGTTTATTGAACTATGTAAACATATCGAGACGAAGTTCTTGGCTGCGAATACAGTTTTATTCAGTGAAGGAGAGGTTGATAGTAGTATTTATGTCGTTCAAAGCGGGCAACTGGTCGTCTATATTGTTGAAAAGGTAAGGTGTATAGCTATTGACGGGTTCTCTATTTATTTAACTTTTAGTCAGACACACATCGAGGTCAGGGATTGTACATATGCTTAGTATTTGAGTCGTTTAAAGAAGAATTGCAATGTATTGTTTTGAGCAGAACTTCATCTTTGTTGATATAAAGTGTTTATATCAAGGTCAGGGATTGTACGTATTTATCATACCTGAGTTATTGATAGAAGAATCACAATATATCGTCTTATGCAAAGTTTCATTTTCAATGATTTTTATAGTTTGTATATCAAGATAAGAGATTGTACGTATCTATAATATTTCAGTTATGTAAAGGAGAATAGTAATATGTTCTCCTTTTGAGCGTTTGCATGATGGTTAAATAGGTAATGTAAGGTTTTGTGGAAACACCACGCAAATTTATTTGTGCTAAGCTTTCAGTCCGTAAGCCCGGACCGGCTTTGCACTGATGACGATCCGGGCTTGCGGACCGAATCCTTTGCATAAATAGATTTACGTGGTGTTTCTACTGACCCTTGTTAATACAAGGTCTCTAGCTAAGAATAGCAAATACTATCTTCTGCGAAAACTTGACTATCATTGATTTAAAGTGTCTGTATCAAGGTCAGGGAGTGTAGCTACATATTTACAATATTTGAGCCACTTTCTTTTTTTTAGGACGGTACAAAACTAGTTCTAAAGAATGTTACTCCTGGCAATAGTGTATTTAGTATGTTGGGCATTCTTGACGTTTTAACGGTATGAGACACACAAACTACATTTCCTATTTCTCTCCTGAAGCAAATGCTGATGATAACTGTTATACAATTTACTTTAAGGGCACATGGCAAACGTATGAACATAAAGTCAAAGTCGTTGCAACTGCCGATTCGTACGTTTTAAAGTAAGTGACGCTGTTTAGCATTCTTTTCGGAATGAAAAACGTAGTGCTGTTATTCGCAGTACATTGTTGTCAATAAGATATATCGATGCAATGCTGAACTATATAAGTATCAGTTTGTGGATACACCACGTATATTTATTATTGCAAAGCTTTCGTCCGTCAACCCGGACCGAAAGCT
>JAODVM010327334.1:0-11517 GCA_025400095.1 Phenganax marumi
ATTTTACCAGAATGCTTTGCGGTCAGAAATCGTTTAAAGAGGCGAATTGACGTCTTCTAAAAGTCAGACATTAGGCAAGAGATTATTTTCTTCGTTGTTTTGAAATTTCACATCATTACATGTTTTCTTGACATATCTTTTTAGCGATTTATGTTTGATGCACGCAATGCATTCTGGTAAAAAGTACATGCCGCCGTCTTTTTCGTTATGGTCAGTTCATGTAACGTAAATACTATCTAAAAGTTATCGCTCTAAAATTAAAATGTTGGTATTCAGAAAGGACTGATTATATTTTGGTATATAGCACTTAAACGTATTACATGCAATATCGAGCGAGGTAAAACTGTTTGAATTACCAGAATAAAAATATGTCTTACATTACAAGTAAAACTACGTCGGCAATTACAAGGCTGTTCCGTGCTAATTTTTTGGTATTTTCGAAAAACAGTAGTTCATGAACGTTCAAACATGTCCAACAGGTCGGCTAACGTTAAAACAGTGGAACAACAGAAATCATTTAAAAATTCCTCGAATGAATACTCAAACATTTCAGAACAGCTATACTACTGTAGATCTACCAGGACCTTTAACTGCCTACCGTCAAATTTACGCCAGCCCGACCTCACAATTAGCCAATTTAAACACGGCCTCGTTAAGTAGTATCAAAACCTTGTTGAAGTGGTCTATGACATTGGTATTCCACGAACGTTTAAAACAGTCTGTGTAAAGTGCCATTCGTGTCGTCCCTTGTCCAGTCTTTCTGTCAAGTTTTGCTGTCAGTGATATTTTAATTCAGTGGAAGTATCACTTTGTCAGTTGGCATATTTTTATACTAGTTCTATAAGGTTTTTTGATTTATATGGTTAAATTTGGCAGAATTGCATTTAGCTGATTTTCAGAACCTTGGAAGTGATGCGTCCACATTGTTTATGTTATAGCAATGTATTTTAAAAAATAACTCGTAAAGGAGCACTTAGCTCTGTGAGTTAAACCAGTCTTACGAGTTTAAAATTTAAAAAAAAAATTAAAAACATCAATACCGCAGTCAACATTGTATGTAAATTCAAGTATGTATCAAATGCAAGTTGGTCCTTTCAGAAAACAATGATTTTAATTTCAGTGCGACAGCTTCCTCGTATAGCTTGTACGTTGTATGAAATCCAACTTTGTCCAGTTTTGGGGAGGCACCTGGTACATTGCCAACCGGTGGACTCCTTTTCTGCAGTTGTTTACGTGGCTTATTTCCAGTAAATAATGTCAGTTTTTTAAAATCGTTTCATAGCTCCGCCCATGCTTCGAAAATATGAAAAGTTCTTCCCGCTTATTGGTAAGAATAGAGAAAATATTCTTTGTCAATTTGTCTTTTTGGTTTTGTTGAAACATTGCGATTTAAGATAACGCAAGCAAGTGTATACAACAACCGATATTGGAAAGTCTACAGACAATTTTGCAGTTGTTGTAGCATTGTAGTGTAGTTTACTGCAATTTGATGAATGGCAATCGTCTGAGTGGTGAAAAACAATTTTTTTGTCATTTGGTCCACGTGTAATGGCAAACAAAGAGATCACTGGTCATTCATATAGACTCTTTGCGTGCTGATATTTCGGAGAAGTTGAATAAAAAAACCTGACAGAAAAGTGCAACCCAACATGCAAAAGTAATTTAGCGAAGCCGCACCTGGAGTTAGAAGGTCCACCAATCTATCTGTGTGCAACACTCGTGTATCTGAACCTTAAGCCTATAGGAAGGGTTTCTAACATTGCACAATTATAGCCAATCTGATATATGTTAGCTACACATTGCCCACCAGGACTCTACACTGTTTTGAGTTTAGTTCTACCGGGTGTCTCAAAAAAAGTATCGGTGTGTGGTTTGATAGAATTTGAAAGATTTACAAGCTATGACTTTCAAAAAAGTTTTATATTCTTAAGAAAGGACAAACTTAGATTTTGACATACGGCGCTTGATCTTTCATTTAATATTAGGCAAGATATAAATGTTTTTAGCTGAAGCTTGATTTCAAAATTTGCATAAAAATCGACTAAAACGGCCAGTTAAATTTTTTAGTGATTTGATATTGTTTCGCGGGTATTGAAAGTTTTCAAGAAGTTCGATTAAATTTTGACTTACATTATATTTAATCGTACGTTATGTATAATGTAAGCCAAGATTTAAGCTAATTTCTTGAAACCTTCAATACACGCGAAAAAATAACAAATCACTTCAAAGAAATTTAACTGGCCATTTTAGTCCAATTTTATGCTAATTTTGAAATCAAGCTTCAGCTAAAAACATTTATAACTCACCCAATATTAAATGAAAGATCATGCGCCGTATATCAAAATCTAAGTTTGTCCTTTCTTAAGAATATGAAACTTATTTGAAAGTCATAGCTGGTAAATCTTTTACATTCTATCAAACCAAACACCGATACTTTTTTTTGAGACACCCGGTATATAGTTTAGAGCGTAAAAAACTAAAGTAATGTTTTCTTGTCCCACAGCCGTGTTGTTATATTTTGTATTGTATGTAGTTCCCCAAATGTTGGCAATGATGGTTGATTTAGAAGATGAACCTGAATGGAGTATGTCCGATGATCCTGATGATGACGACTGTGATAGGTACATAACATAACATATTCGCTTAGATTAATGTTATTGCAAGTTTCCCTGAGGCCGGGAGAGAGCAGTGGAAAATCAATATATGTGGACACCTCAGGCCATGATGAGACCGACTGCCGACTTCTTACGTACATTAGTTTACTTCTCAGTATGACTTCGGATGTGGAAAAAACTAGATTTGCTGAAGATTTCCAAATATCATCGGGCAAGGTCGTTCAGGATCGAAGTGGTGGCAGAGTGGTTAGAGTATGTGTCTGGCAAGCCAAGAATACGTGCATTTTGACTGTGCTGAACTGGGTTGTCAAAACGATAAAATAGACAAAAGCGTTGTAAACTCTCAAAAAACGACGCCCTTGTGCATATTGCCTAAAAGTAGTGTTTTGGAAACCTGCCGCGGCAAGTGAACTTTTCGCTTTTTTGCGATATGACAAGGGTGCTCTCTGCCGGTGTCAGGTTTAGATCAGTAGTTCGTATGCGGTTTGTTTTTGATAATATTCCGACCCTAATCTCAACTCCAGCTAACGCGGAGAAACATTACTAGTTACATTACTCTAACCAACTTAGTCTGTTAGTAGCTTTGGTGCTTTGGTTAGTTTATCATCCTTCCTGCATATGTGTTTCAGTAATGCAGTGGCCGGAGAAAGTGCCCTGGATCGGTTTGCTTGTGCAATCGGTGGAAAACATATGTTACCCCACATTATAGCAACAGTACCACAGATGCTTCAAAACGGTAGGATAATTATGTTCTTCCGTCAAACTTTTGCAGTGTTGTAACAAAATAATTAGTTAAGACATTTGTGTCTTTGTTTTCACCTTGAATTTTATTTAGCCTAAGCCTTCTGCCCTGAACTATATGCTTGGGTAAATTATACTAGCATTTTGAAGCATATAGTGAGGCTTGAAGCGCGCAATAGGCACTTGCGAGCATAGTCGACATATATGGCCGTTTCTGAGCAAACAGTTTCGAAAATAATGAAGTAAATCAGCTTTGAGCATGGCTTTGAGGCTAGAGTCTAAAGAAATTGAAAATGATGTGAAACCAAAGAGAGTCAGATCATTGAGTCAGAAGGAGATAGGGAGCTCGGCTTAATCGGCCAAAACAAAGATGGCTGATATTTGAACAGTGACAAGCAATTTTTTGAGTTATTGTACGTATTGAAATTTAATTTTTTCCGAGCATAACTCGAGCATAATGGCTTGTCTCAGAAGCATAATACTTCTCTAGCGAGCACTTCCCTTTGGGCAGAATAGCCATTTTTCGAGCATAATTTACCCAAGCCTACCGTGAATCTGGACCACCTTCAGAGACACTACATAGTTGGCGTCAGTGGCGTAGCAAGCCCAGTAATCCGGGGGTGACACTGCAGTTTTTTTCGTGTTCATAAACGACGAAAACAATCACTTTCTAGGGAAATGAACTTTGGTAATCATTTGAAGTTTACACTGCCGTTATTGGGATAATGCGCTAGCTCTGTCACTGGTTAGTGTCTGCAATACAAGCAAATACTCGCGTGCGCAAACATGCGACCGGGTAATTGTCTTGTGATCCATATGTTGCCTACGGTTTGAATTCAATAAAGTTCTTTACAAGCACGCCAGTGTGATAAGCGATAGCAACAGGACGTGATATTCCTTTTGCAATCAACTGGTTATGTTATATTGTACTGTCGAAGTTACCGTCAGCCGAAGGGATGGTGACTAGACCGTCCAGGCATGCTAGTTCTCGAAATATATGGTGCAGCGAATATGAATTAAAGTGAATGAACTTTCACATTTTGTTTCAGAGGACTGGCGATACCGTCACGCCGGTCTTATGGCGATTTCTGCCGTGGGCGAAGGTTGTCATAAACAGATGTTGAATATGCTACCAAATCTCGTCGATAGTATTTTACCTTTTTTAACTGATCAGCATCCTCGTGTAAGATATGCTGCCTGCAATGCTTTGGGACAGCTGTCTACTGATTTTGCAGAAGGGTTCCAACAAAAGTTTCACGCCAAGGTAAGATTGCATGGTCAAGGAATGAACACGTGAGGCCAGTGTATATAGACATGCCAAAGACTAAACCCACTACCGATATTCAGTAGTTGGTGTAGACTAGTAGCCCAAACCATGGATGTATATCTGTCTTTAGTAGAAACTGACTGGTTACGCTAGTCGCCATCTACTCTTCAACATGCGTAATTTGCGCTCATCATTTTATCGCTTCATAGAATTCTTGAGCTCATGATCTAATTGCTATATAATAGTGTATGTACAACAATTTAGCGTCCATTAGACCGAACACACGCTAGGGCAAATGAGGAAATGGTGTTCCCATGCTGTGAAATCCAGTCTAATCAAGAATTGAACTAATCGACTTCTTTTGCTCTTGAAAGCATGCATTATAATAGCGTGTTTTTTGACACACTTTGTGTCCTTGTAAAAGGCAAATGTGTCATTGCAAATGGAAAAGTGTGTACTTGAAAATAATGGACAAAACTGTTTAACATAATTTCAGTTTGAGAATTTGAAATAGCTATTGTTTTTTAAGTCTATAAAATGCTTGGATTTAAAGTAATGTAGTCGAGAGACCAGAGACAAGAGTTTTCTGTCTGTCTGAACAAAATTTTTGATATTTCTTTAAATAGATTTCATATTTCTTTAGTTATTTCGCCATTATTGGTTTTAAGAATTAATGATACTTTGATTGTATACAATGAAATAACACTGTATCTATGTTTTTCCAACAATTTTCTAGTTTCTGTTTATGACAACTATAAAATTCAAACTTCAGCAAAGGGCTGAAATCTGCGTTCCACACATTCAAGTTCCTAGTGATTGTTGCCCGTGAATGCAAACTGGCAGAGTGTGTTCTTGTAAAAATTCCTTATTTTAATGCCTGCTTGAAAGTGCAGTTCAACCTGCTTCAAGTCGATGTTTTCAGTTTCTGACTACTGTAACTTCGTAGGTAGTTCCAGGTCTGCTTCATGTTCTCAATGACACGGAGAACCCTCGTGTCCAGGCTCACGCAGGCGCTGCTCTGGTGAACTTTTGTGAAGAATGTCCAAAGTCTATCTTACTGCTGTATCTGGATAATGCTTTGCTTAAACTTGAAATTATTCTCCAAGCTAAACTACAAGACGTAAGTGAAGGAAACCAATTCAGCTTCTTATGATTCTGCTCCAGAAAAAGCCTTGTTTTCAAAACATCGTGTTCTTTGTATATAGGTATAAAAGGTCATTTACGCGGCTGATTTTCGCTGCGATTTTTCTCGTGTTAAAGGATGTGTAAGGGTGGAAAATCGGCGGTGTACTTGATCCAAGAATTTTGCCATTTCACTCGTCAGCCAACCTATTCAATCGCATAGGCTAAGAGGAGAAAAAATCGCGGCGAAAGTGGCCCGTATAAACGGGCCTTAAACATTGTTTGTACGTTTTAAATACTGCTGCATAGTTATCTCTAGCCTGGTATTTTTAATAAAGCTCATCAACAACGGACGAAAGTTGGTGCTTGAGCAAATCATTACAACGTTGGCAACAGTGGCTGATACGGCGGAAGAGAAATTTTTAGCTTACTACGATCGTTTCATGCCCACCTTGAAGTACGTAATGGAGAACGCTGTATCGAAAGATTTACGGCTCTTGCGAGGGAAAACGATCGAATGCATCAGCTTGATTGGCTTGGCAGTCGGTCATGACAAGGTGAGCAAAGAGCACAGACTAAAAAGCCCCAGGCGCTTATATATAGGGCGGTACAACGGCTTTGGCGCGGCGATCGATGTGGGATGCGACAGACTGGTACGCCTTCTCGTTGGCCCTGTTCACACAGGACCGGTTTCGCAAAGTCACAGCATTGAGTTCTACAATTTCCGGCCGTGTTTACTTTTGAAACTTCTTAGACCTACTGTTCTTGTTTAATCCTGTTCTACCATTGTTGTTTTAAGAGCTACGCTCGTCTGTGAGTGGTTGAAATATAAGTCGTAACTGTGCGGAACCGGTCCCGTGTAAACTGGGCCGTTGTTGTCTTTCTGTTGTCGCCTTTCTGCAAACAATTTTTCAAGGGGGAGCAAAGTGTGCTGGGCTTGTTTGCCAGCAAGTTCTTTTTTATTGACTTTGTCAGAACGAAAAAATGTTTATGGTCTACGCTCATTGAGAACATTTTCCTGGAACATGCGATAAACTCATTTATACGACCACACGGAATCAGAACACAACGAAGTCAAAACATTTGTTAGGATCTCTTACTGTCATTTAGCGGCTAAACATGCTACGACTAACCCGTCACTTGTGTACATGTTCCAGACGTTCTGTAATCCATCAATTTCAATTTTTATGAAACGTACGAGATATAATGATAGCATTATTTTATTCAACAACCATTGATGATGTATAACTGATTAAAAGATACTTGCATGCGACCTATTTCCCCGATGTGTTCAGTTCATATCCTTGTGAATTACTTCTGAGCTTTTTTAGTTCAGAAAATCAACGTTTGTAGGGGATGCTTATTTGAGAGACGCTTAATCGAGGAAATGGGATAACTTTCATTTTCTAGTTTTTGCAAGATTGCAATGACGTCATGCAACTATTGCTACAAACTCAAACAGAGATGGCTGAGATTGCGGCTGATGATCCGCAGGTTTGGGAATAAGAATTTTATTGAGTGTATCGTGACATTCTTTCACCAAGCTATACTGCGCTGCATGCACTTACTATTTCTAACTGAGGTCGCTTGGCACTTTCCCTCTTACTCCGGCCGTAGCAACATTTTATATTATCAGGTCTTATAATAATATTGAGCTCCTGCATGTAGCACTATTTTTTGATGTTGGAATACATTTTTGGCTTATGGCATGTGTGCTAGTATCAACCTTATTTTTTTGCTTTGTTGTATTTCAGCTTTCTTACCTCATATCTGCGTGGGCTCGCATGTGTAAGATCCTTGGTGAAGGATTCAAGGAGTATCTTCCTCTCGTCATGCCTCCCGTGTTAAAGGTCGCATGCATCAAACCTGAAGTCGCCCTGTTGGACGGTACGTTGATAGCTTTAACACGTAATGTTTTGGTCCGGCCAGGCCAGTTCTTTTTATATTGTTCACACTTACAGTATATAGTACAGTACCCTTGCTGTATTATGGCTTCGCATAGAAAGATATGACTCATGTGTACTGTACGCTACTTATATGTGACTTCAGCACGTTGTAAAGCCTGGTTTCCATGTAGTCGTAAACGTCGTAAAGATGGAGTCACGAACTTTCTAAACATGCGAAATAAAGCAATTTAAAACAAATTATTAGCAAAGCAATAATTAGTGGACAACATGCTCTATGAGATATACTGCCAGAAGATAGAATATTTTGGCCGTTGAGAGATATCATGACTCTATCTTTACGACGTTTATGACTATATGGAAACCAGGCTTAAGCCGCAGCCACCAGCGATTTTTTCTTAGCGATTTTTTTAAATCGTCAAAGAAATATGAAAAGCATTTGGGTTGCCACCCACAAACACGAAATCCGACAGCATGAAGACGTCGTGAAGTTGTTTATTTGTCGACGACAGGACAAAATTTGTTTCGCCTGTAGCGACATCACTGTAGTGACGATTTTGAAAAAATCGCATCGCGAGTAAGACGTCGCCAGTGTAGGCCGCGGCCTCACTATTTCGTTTTTTGCCATCTCAAATTTCAGCTGATGATCCAAAAAATGAAACTTATTCGGAAAACGACGGATGGGAGTTTGTTTCATTAGGAGATCAGGTATAATGAATTTCACATTCTCACCATGCACTGCAGGTTGTAAGAAAGGACTCGAGGATCTGACGTTTCTGGCACATATAGCAATTCCATTTGATTTTAGCAAAGGTTTGGTATCAAAACTGCGGGTTTAGAAGACAAAAGTACAGCGTGTCAAATGTTGGTTTGCTATGCGAGAGAGTTGAAGTCTGCATTTGCTGATTACGCTGAAGAGGTACTCCACTGTTTTTATACTTCCCTTGTTGGCTTTTGTAACGCCCTAGTTTTATGAAGAATATTTTACAAAGTGGAGTCTTGTTATCTAAAGAATTATAGTTCTATTCCCCGATCTGTAATCCTATGTGTGACAAGTCCAAGAGTGTGTTTTCACACATTTTTGTGTGTGGTTGATTGACATAAGAACTGGAACTCCTTTTGTTGTGAGAATGCATGGCTCGCGAGTATAACAATTTGCTGTTTATCAATGTTTTATGTTCTTCGATGTAGGTCGTCAAGATCATGGTACCATTGTTAAAATTCTATTTCCATGATGATATCCTTTTTAAACGAGTGCATATGCGTTGCTTCTCAGTTTTGCATCATATGCTTCCTTTGAAAAACAGGCCAATTTGTCATTTTTATATTACAAGACATACCTTAACTTTGCTTACTCGTGCGTTCGGCAGCCGCTGACTGCTTGCCCTATCTTTTGGAATGTGTCAAAGTGAAAGGTACGTGATTAATGCAAAACGTATCCAGATCTGGTAAGGGACTGTTAATCAGAACAAAGTTGCCGAAGAATTTCATGAGGCGTCTAAGTAGAAAACATGAAAAGTGGCAAGATATTGTAGTCGTTTCAAAGAATCAATCTCAGAAATGACATGACGAAAGAATACTAGGTACATGTAGCTACATCACTCTGTCGATGTGCTTCACTTCTGGTGGATTTGCGTCTGGAACTGGAAGCCGTTTTTCTTGCAAAAATACAATTTATCAATTCTAGTTTAAGTTGAATGAAGACCCAAAAATAATTTTTATGGTCAGTTTCTCGTATTAGATGTGATTAAGTAAATATTTAACTGATATACTTCACCAAATAACGTTTGCGAATAGAATGCAACAGTCTTCCTTATTGTAAAATGTACAAGATACAACTGTAAGAAGCAGAAAATTTTACCAAATTAATAGTCTGTGTCAAGATCTTTGTGAAGTGTTATTTACAAATTGCTTATGCCAGTATAGACAGGTGATCCCATGTTTGAGTCTTTATATTTCTTCTTACAGGCGATGGTTATGTTCGTCAAATGTGGGGATATATTTGGTCAGAGTTACTTAAAGCTATTACTACGGAGCCAGAACCCGATGTTAAAGTGCTGTTAATGGAGTCTTGTGCAAGGGTAAGTTTCTTCATTCGTACTAATTTGCAAACTTTACTTCTCAAAAGATAATAAATTATTGTTGTTTTGTGTTCGTTTTTTTTGTGTTTTATTACTAACCGCTAGCAAATTGATCAGTCAAATTCAATTTGTACACTTTTTGTCGAAAGTCTTTGAAAATCTCTGAGGAAAGTTGTCTTTTCCTATAAAGTAGAAAGGACTGGTAACAAGGGTTCATATTCGAACTTCGATGTTTTGACCATACTGACATCATGAATGATGATGACTCAGGTCTAGGCGAATTGTTGATTCAACGAAATGGACTTAACTTCATGAGTTACTCTTCTATACTTATTAAAATGCTCAGTCGTTTTCGTAATCGTAACTGACTTCTCTTTGTTGTGGTTATTACAACAGTGCATAGAAACGTTGGGGAAAGGATTCGTGAATGAGTTATTCTTTCAAGAACTTGCAAAAGTGCTTCATGACGTTTTGGATGAACATAAGAAGCGGCAGGGGGAACGGATAGGTATAGGAGATTGAAATATGCCTGTGTAAGTTGGCAAACGATGACACTGTCCAACAAAGATTTGAATGGAATATGTTAATATTTTTAGAAAGACGAAAAGAAGAAGACTATGACGAAGAAGTCGAGGAAGATCTTCAAGATGAAGTATGCTATACTTGCAGAAACAAGCAAACATATAATACTGTAAACGCTAATTTTGAAATTGAATGTTGATGAATGGCATCTATCTGAATGTGTGTTGTTTGTATTTTGGTGCATTGTACTCTGTTTTCTTACTATTGTACTCTGTTGTACTCTGTACATTGTACTCTGTACTCTGTTTTCTTACATTGTACTCTGTTTTCTTACTATTGTTCACTATTTGTCTGACCATTTGTTGAACCATTGCATTATCGTGAAATCCTCCCCAAGGCACCCTGGAGTCTGTTATTTTTATTTTGTGCAACAGATTTTATACGGGTTTATCAGTTACGACGTTTTATCAATACTTATTTTAAAGTTTTTCCCCCTACTAGGACAACACAGATGAACTTATTCTACGCAAGGTTAGTGTATATATTATAGACTCACTTTCCATACATTGGCTATTTAACAATTGGGTGATTACAAGCCTATATTCACTGAGCCAAAGGCAAAGAGTGAATACAGGTTTGTAATCACCAAGCCTGAGGCGACTAGTTGTTTTAGTATAAATTTTCAGGGCCGGCTGTACGAAAGGTGGATAGCGCTATCCACCGGTTAGTGATTTGTTAAAACCTTCGTAAAATTTCTCATTAATCGTTATAAAACAAGATTAAGATAACTGTTCATAGACTAAAGGCCGCTAAGTTTATCTTGTTAGCCAATATGAAAGTTTGGCCTTTTTCTGTCCAGTCTTTCGAGGGTTGAAAAATCCACTATCAGTGGATGGCGCTATCCACCTTTCGTACAACCGGCCCCAGGTGTTTACAAATAATAATTAACACACTTTATAAAAATTCATTTCAAATTCACTATAAATAATTTGTTTTCATAAACATCAGCCTGCTCTGTGTCGCCTTGCGACGAAGTCACTTTTTGGCAAATAGAAGCACATATATTTACATGAAGGAAACTTGTAAATGTGCAATATAAATGTCCTACCCAAACTTCGCCCTCCGGCACTGCAAACAGAGCCCTGTATACGAGGCTGCAACAATATGGCCCATGAACAGTATATAGTGAAGCCCTGGGCAAACTAGGAAACATTGTTGCAGAAACATTGTTTCCTGCCAATGTTTCGTCATGTTTCCCAAGGTGG
>JAODVM010327445.1:0-28116 GCA_025400095.1 Phenganax marumi
TAACACTCGCGCAATCTCACAAAACATACTCGCGCAATCTCATATAACACTCGGCAATGTTAGTTAACACTCGCGCAATCTCACAAAACATACTCGCGCAATCTCATATAACACTCGGCAATGTTAGTTAACACTCGCGCACTCTCACAAAACATACACTCGGCAATGTTAGTTAACACTCGCGTAATTTTAATTAACACACGCGCACGCTTGCTCATCACTCGCACAATTTCAGTCGACGCTGCTGCAATCTTATTTAACATTCGCACAATTTGACATTACACTCGTGCAATTTAAAATACCCTTACGTGATCTCACATGGTACTCGCCCAATAATTTCATAAATTATATAACGAAAAGACCTGCTGGAGTTAAAGACACAAAAACCTGGTGGAAAAATATTAGAAAGATAACTGGAAAGAACCGACAAGGCTTTCTTATTGCTGACCCTGTAACCGATACTCCTCTGAATCCGAAAGAGCTGCTGATCAGATGAGTGAGTTCTATAACAACCTTACAAAAGATTATTCTGAAATAAGAAGTGAATGGTCACACCTAAAAGTCGATGATTTGTTACCCTACATTACGGTGGACAGTGTCGTAAATAAACTTAAAAATCTTAATGTCAATAAAGCAGTCGGCCCTCACGACCCAAATTTAAAAGTACTAAAGTGTTTCGCTGAATATTTTGCTGGTCCACATATACAACGAAGCTTTCACCAATCGGCTGTTCCCGGAAATATGGAAGATTTCCAAAGTCTGTGGAAATCTTAAAAGTAACCAATGTTCTTCGGTCGAACATCTTACACCAATTGCTCTTACAAGTATTCCATCAAAAGTTCAAGAATCATATGCAACTGAGTGGATATACGATGATGCCCATGATAAAATTAGTCCAACGCAGTTTGGTGCTCTGCTGGGGACTTCTGCTGTTCAAGCCTTGGTATATCTATTGCATAAATAGCATATGGCAATGCATACTCAAGGGAATGTACGTAGTTAGAGAATATGTCTTTTTTCATTTTCGGATAACAACTTTTAGAATCTTTCATTAATATTGGAGTGAGGCCAGGGCTTGTTGGTTGGTTTGCATTCTATCTTAGTGGTAGATCACAAACAACAACATTTCTGGGTATACAATCCGACTTAAGTTTTATCAAAGGCGGTTTTCCAAAGGGCAGTAAGTTGGGACCAATAGCATTTATTCTTAAAATCAATGATCTTCTACTGGTTACCCGTTACCATACGTCCATACCCAATCTGAAGTCACTAATGTAACTTCCCATTCAACTGGAAGTCCAAATCACGAATACAATATAAAGCACGAATATGTTTCCTATGACACTTCAGCGAATCGCAACACAACATGAAAATACTTCCAATAAATACATACTTTCGTAGCAAACCAAATGCGAAATATCGAAATTTTATAATACAAACACAAGCACATGCTGTTACAGCATGGGAATGCAGCACCGACCGTGAAATACGGCCAACTTAAAATCTGCATCAAATCAAAACTGAAACACGGCAATATGCTGAACACATCATGCATGAAAAAGTCAATTCGCAAGTTGCGGCAGATCACTTATGGAATAACTAATATTCAATTGCAATTACATGCTATAAGTTGGATTCATAAGTGCGCCGAATTTTTTGTATTAAACGCATACAGACATTGAATTTCTCCAGGTTTATTGGTCTCAATACCCAACGTGCTGAATTGTACCTAAACAGCAACCAAATAGGCAACATATTAGCCTATCTCAAATGG
The DNA here is from genome assembly GCA_025400095.1 of Phenganax marumi. Classification (NCBI taxonomy): domain Eukaryota; kingdom Metazoa; phylum Cnidaria; class Anthozoa; order Malacalcyonacea; family Clavulariidae; genus Phenganax; species Phenganax marumi. The sequence goes on from JAODVM010327445.1 coordinate 1,775, forward strand.
GCAAGTTACGTCATATTGGGGATACTCTGTCTTTCAAGTTTGAAAGTACAAGAATGACAAAATGTTACTGTTTACTGCTGTAGTTGTGTGTATCATTGTAAATTCACAAATACAACAATAAAAAGTAGCTTTGAACGCTGTATTTTTCGTTTAAATCCATTAACGAGATCTGACAGTACCCCAAAAAGTGACGTTTTTGCGCTCGTGAGAAAGGCTAATTAAAGCAAAACCTCAAATATCACAACCGAATATTTACTTTGCTGTCCTTAAAGCCATTGCTAAAATTCCAATGGATTCCCCCAATAAGCGCCTTGTAAGCCCAACTGGCTATCAAATCAAATGTAGAACACAACAATACTTTAATAATTGTACCTTTCACAGTTCCAAAACCAGCAAACAGCTTGTAGGTACATCGTGAGTGTTAGTGTTTCATGTTTAACTTGACTCTAGTACTGCAGCAGATTGCCATGTGCTCTGACTGTTTGGTTCTTGACATCTTGTTTAAAACCACTGATAGTAGCAACGAGAAGGTTGTCACTTGCTTTGCATTCCTATATATGAAAATAAAAAATAAGTCTATGAATATAAATTTGGTATAACAACTCAATGCATTCTATAAATATACCTTTTACTTCAGTTTCACCGATCCAAACAACCAATAACAATAAATAGCTGCAGATAATCACGTGGTAGTTTAGTTCTTGTATAACTGGTATAACACCACTGATCTTGCCTCTTGATTAAATCTTTTGATAGTAGCTAGTACTGAAGCAAATAGCCACTTGGTTTGCTTTCCTATGAAAATAGAAATGGGTCTATAAGTTTGGGTGTTTTTGAGGGTTCAATGGCAATGGATTCTCGAGACAACGGGCGCCGTGTAAGGCGAGAAATGGTAGAAAGGAGCAGAAGCCTCTAATGACTATACCTTGAAGCTTTGCTGATGCAAAAACCAGCAAGCAACTTGTATGGACACCATGATTGTTTGGTTCTTGGTGTCTTGTATAAGAATCTTCATTAAATTCGTTAATAGTAGCGAGTAGGTTATCAATTGCTTTGCATTCCTGTAAGAACAGACGTTTTCTGTAAGTCATGATATTTTTCTGAGCAACTTTGGCTATACTACTTTTATCTCACTAGTGCAATGTAATTTCAACCGAGTGTCATTTAGCTAACACAGTGCATCCGCATAAAAAAGACAAATTTCATGTCGATAGCTCCAAAGGATTTGTCCCCGCCTCAAAGCCAGAAAATTTAGCCGTCAAAAAGAGAAGTACAAAAGAAGAATTCGTCACAAAGGTGCAGTGATAATTCGCCATAAAAAGATAGACCCCAATATTCAAAACGAATAAAAAAGTCGCCGCGAATGAACAGTGAAACACCACTCGCTTCGCAGTAAAATTTGGAAACGTTTTTTAATCCAAAGTCGTACAAAACACCAAAGAAAATGCACAGAAAAGGACTAAATTGAAAGAAGAATGTTTCCTTAATAAATATGCCTCGCGAAACGACATTACAGTTCTAATTGACAACACTCCGTCGCAAAGAATACTAATGGGTACTATATTTGCCTCTAAACGGGCTAATTGCTGCAAAATTTCGTTGCAAAGCGATTGCCAGACATTCTAGACCAAGGAGGAACGGCAGAAAGAATATTTTTAGATAAATTTTACCCAAAAAGTGGAACCAAAGACCGGACAGTCGAGAACGTTTCTTCATGAAATTCTGTATTGTCTCTGATAACATTTCACAGTGAAATAAACAACATTTGGACAAAAAATATACCCAAATGGGATAGTTTTATACCTTTTCTGTCTTCCTGGCAGTCTTTTTGCATTGCGAGGCTGTTTTTAGGCGATGTTTTCACAACTTTTTACTGTTTGAAGACCGACATTGCGGGCGAGACAGCACAGTTCGTGATGAAAACTTTGATTTCAGAAGAAACGTTTTCGCGCGCGCCTAAAATACTTGTTTGTGATTGGCTACTGCTATTTCATGTAGCGATTGATCTCTGGACCGTGCATGCATTGGTGCGTGATTAGTGCATGATATTTGCATTATGTAAATCATTAGATTAAACGAAGTTCGGAAGTTTTATTATATTCATTGATATACTTTTTTCAATACTTTTGTTTAAAAAATAGCAACAAAAGTTCTCAAAAAATACAATAAAATTCGCCATATGCTGTCTGTGACCTAAAAATTCGCCATAGAACATAGAAGACCAACGAAACCCAACTCTCTTCGTCAACTTTTTTGTCTAAAATGTACGAACTCTCGCGAAAAACACACACTGAGATAGCAAAATTAAACATTTAAAATTTACACGAACATTTTTTTGGCTCGAGAGCTTTATTTCAATGGAAAACAACAAAGATAAAGTGTTTGTTGAAGTTCTAATTGACACACATTCCCGTGCAAACAATTCTACTGGGCACTATATTTTCACTCTGACAGCATTAATTTCTACAAAATTTCTTTGCGAAACATTCTTCAGGCATTCTAGACTCAGTAGTCGTGATAAAAAAGCACTATTTTTGGTTACAATCCATCAAACAGTCGCTAAAACGACTGAAAATATTTGCTAATATGCACGGCTGTTCTTGAAATTCTTCGCCGAATCCGAAACTTGCCCCCTTTTTGCCATGAAATATACAAAAATTTGGACAAAAATTCTCAAATAATATAATTTTATACCTTAAATGTCTTTGATGTATCTTTTAGCCTTTTCTTGTTTGGTTTTCATCATTTCTTTTGCGTCTTTTTGGAGGTGACTTGAACAGTGCGCGGTGAAAATATGATATTTTTTACAAACGGTTTTTCTGTGTTTTTCCGCTCAAAGACGTCGTTACTGATTGGTGGTATTTGATCACATGACATTTTCAAAAATTAAAACTCATTTTGCCCTATTGGTTGAGATGTGGGGGAAGCGTACGGGGTTTTGGCGCTTGTTGTAAACTTATAGGTGAAAACAAGGTCTCAAGAGTGGCAGCCCCGGCGTATGTCCACCATGATCCAGCGCCGACCGTAGGTAATTCAAGCACTTGTCAAGGCTTTTAAGTAATCAGGATCTCGAGGATGGGCCAAGAATCCTTCCTAGTAGCTTCTAGCTGCACCAGACTCTACGCGCACTTTGCAAAATACTGTTGTTATACGGTATTCTCTCTATTAACCCCCTTGGGGGCTTATTCTATTCAGACCCTTTTGAGGGGGGGGGGCTTATTAGATGAAGGGGGCTTATTTAGTTATCCATAAAATCATAGATAACGCAAAATGTAAGATATAATAGTATGTTCTTAGTATTATAAAAAACAAAATACACATCAACACAACAGCAAGTTTTGAAATGTTCAGCAAAGGGGGAGGGGGGCTTAATAAATTTCTTCCTCTACAAAGGGGGAGCTTATTAGAGAGGGGGGCTTGTATGAGAGGGGGTGCTAAATAGAGGGAATACGGTATGTTAAAATTTTAGAATATTTTGCGGCCTTTATTCACGGGACATGATATTGTGTATCGTGTATTGTGATTGGTCAATTTTGTAAACAATCGTCATCCAAATATTGCATGAAAGCAAAACAAGCCGAAAAGTTGTCTTTACTAACTGTGCTTGAGTTTGTCGGGATCTGAAAGCTATGGAGACGAACTCAGAAAATGTTTCTCAAAGCGCAGTTGTCAGAAGTGAAAATATAACTATTGCAAATGAAGTTGGTGAACCCGTTGCGAAGAAACTTTGTTCAAAACGAGAATATCAGACTCAGAGCAGTGTCGATAATGTGATAACTGTGCTGAGGCTTGAACAACGACTAACTACTGTCTTGTGTTGCACTGTGTGTCTTGATCTGCCATTCAGCTCTATATTTCAGGTATTTATACTTAACTTTATCCGCTTTTTCTGGCCCTAGTATAAAATGTAATTTTATCTTACTTTGCAAATTGTTTTACGTGATTGCGTAAGCAACGTAGTTCATATTTGATACTATATAACATATAGAATAATTGCTCATGGCATTTACTACTTACTTTAAAATACAAAAATTTGGTAGTAAAGATAATATAAATGCAGCTTATCAACAAACTTAGTGAAATCTTATAGTTCGTTGCTGCCACACCTTAAACGCCATGGTGTCAAACCACCTATGCCAAAATTATTTCTTCCTTTATCACTGGCTTGCAAAGGCAGTAAAACCTTGGCATTTATGATTTAGTGTCCAAATGGTCATCTCATGTGTGCTGGTTGTTTGAATCACCTTCTAGCGGATGGTCGCTTAAAGAACGAGATGTCGACATGTCCAAACTGTCGTATTGAGATTACAGAATCGTTGTGTATGAGAAATTTAGCTGTTGAAAAAGCTGTTTCAGAATTGCCTACAAAGTGCAGGTTTTGTCATTGTGATGTACCACGGAATGAAATAAGGAAACATGAGACTGATGTGTGTAATGAGAGGTGAGGTGTCCCCTCCTTCAATGAAATATTCCCTGTCACCTCATTATATATTCTATGACTCCAGGTTGGTTTCATGCAAGTATGACAAGATTGGCTGCCACTGGCAAGGGACATCACAAACACAGACAACTCATGAAGAGCGGTGTGCTCAAGCAAGAAAAACTGGTTTGGAAATTATGGAGAGTCTTCAGAAATCATCTTCAGAGGATGAGAAGAAGTTAAACTTGTATAAATCAATATTTGCACTTCTCTCTTATGGAAGAACAGGAATACATGGTATGTTGTAGTTCTTGGTGAAGCAAGGTTATATTTCTGAAGTATCTGCCTTCTCTTGACAGACTTACAGCTACGTCCGAGGCGGACTGATGACTTCATTCCGGAGTTGTTTTATGAAAGTCATCGGTTCTCGTCATTTGGAAAAGATTGGATGATCAGATCTCAGGTGGTTGGCAATGAGAAAAGCTTAAGACGAGGCATTACGTTTCAATTGGTTCTTCTGACAAAATCCAGCATTTTTATTAAGTTTATAATTGTGCGAAGTCCTTATGGAGAACTGGATACCTCTCCTGTGATTTTTCAACATGAATTTACTCATGATAGTCTAGAATCTTTGGAACAAGATCTTCCAATGTCAAATGACCTTGATATCAATAAACTTCTTGCTGCAAAAGTTGTGCCTCTTCGGCTCATAATGTTCTTAGGCAAAACATAGCAAAGTGAAAATTTAGATTATATATTTGTAAATTAAGTTTGGAAATGTGGAAGAGGTATAGTGCAATATTAGCGTATTTATTGGAGTTTATATTTACCTGTTGACAATGTTGTAAAGCTACTTATTTTATTCAGGGTGGGAGTATTAAATAAACTGCAGCAGAAATGATGTGTTATTTATACTTTACAAAAGTGCAGAATAGGTGATACAAATGTTACAAAGCTCTAACAAGAGCAATATTAGCAACAACTAGCAAATAATGAAAGACATCTACCCGTAAATATCCCATAATGTAACCTGAGGTACCAATGACTGTCCCTGAAACTATATACAATACAGCTCCAGCCAATGCTGACACATTTTCAGTCTGAAAGCCTTGAAATAAAATACTGAGTATAGCTAATGTTGATGCAAAATGAGTGAAAGCATCTTTGAACTTTGGCAACAGAATTGACAATATTATTCCAGCAATGCTGCTAATGATGTGAAGTTGTGAGCCATATGTTGATCTATTCTTAATACAAAATGATGCTGCAATAAGTGGGGTCCCTGTGAAGAAAGTATATTAGTTAGATTTTCAAACATGAGAAAACAGTCAGGAATCATAAAGTATATTGGTACTGTAATGAATAATTCAAGCTTGTTCTTATTAGAAAGTGTGATCACTCTAATTAATAAGGAGTGTGATATTCTAATTCTTGGGCGTGGTCATATGACACCTTCCTATCTCGGCTATTTCAATCTATTAGAACCAGAACAACACATTTATTTCCGCAGTTTTCATACCTAGTATCGTTGCAAACCATCCAAGTCTCGTGTGTAGAGAAATCACAGCATTGCGACGTCTTAATGGCGCGATATTAAGAAACCTGGTAGTACCCACTCCTGCAGCAATCCCAATCACGATCAGTCCTGCTGAAGCATGAATATAACGTCGTACCAGAACACCCGCGCCGTAGAAACATGTTATACTCAACACTAGATCGGAAATTGCGGTCGAAATTTGCGCCATTTGGGGGAAAAAGCTGGAACTCTTTGATTTGATATACGAAATATTCGTTCCCGAGCTCTGACCGACGAAGTGACGACGTTTCTCGAATGTATAGAAGTTGTAAACAAAGTGGTCGGGACTATAATTCAAGGGTTCAATACATCTGCATTCTACAATATATTTTTATTCGTGAAATTAAGATATGGATTGAGTTAAAAATTAAAAATGAATATTTTACCCAAAAAGAGGTATATATTTAAAAAGTGCTCTTATTAGTTATTTATTAACTGCATGCCACTAACTTATTAACAATTTCTGTTTAGTTGGCATGTCCGCAACAAAGATAACATTGCAAAAGTTCGTCGAGATGAAGAAAATGCGAGATTGGAGGAGGAGAAGCTTGCGAAACGAGCAGCTCTAGCGGTACCATGCAAGTGTTTATTGTTCACCTTAAACCTACTGGCTCATACTATTGAAGACCACATAGAGTTTGCTTTGTGAGACACTTGATAAAGTCTGTACATTGCAAATATTTCTATCTTAAGGAACAGGAAGCTAGGACAAAGTTGCTTCGTGATCGAGTGAAGAATAATTCGCCGTCAAGTTCTATTGAGAGTCTATTGTCACCTTCAGCACTGGCAGTTGATAAACCTGGACACATCAACTTGTTTCATAAAGAAGAAACAGGTTCTGGGGTAAGCATAAATGGTTCCTGTCATTGTTCTTGTTTACAAGAACCTACATGAGTTATCTGGTTAAAGCAAGCATAAATTATTAAGGTTTTTTTCAGGGTGCAACGACCAATGCAGAGTATGAAGCAGAGAAAAAGACAGAACAGGAAGGGAAAGAAAAAGCACTTGGAGTTTTGAAATATCTTGGTCAGATCACAAATGAAGGTGTGGGAAGCTATTTGTTGCCTAGCAAGACGATAGAAAAAGCTTCAAGAGTCTGAATTGAATAAATGAAAGTGATCTTAATTCTAGATCCCCAACCATGGTATCTTCAGAAAGGCAAAAAAGAAGAATCGAAATCACAAAGGTTGATAGTTTTTCTTTTTTATGATTCTGGTGCAAATTTTAAACATTTGTGGCCTGTTTTCGCAGTCAAGATGTTGACAGGAAAAACAAGATAGATCCTCTCATGAAGATGAACACATTTTTGGAAGAAACAAGAAAATCTGAACTGCAGAAGAAACGAAAGAAAGAAAAGAAGCGGCACAAGGTATGTAAACGTTTGTCAGCTAGAAATTGTGTGTGTTGATAATTTAGTTGGAGTTCTTTTGTGGTGATTTTTCGTGACCTTTGTTTTGGAGAAATCAAAGTCTGGAAAAAAGACAATGGAAGATTTAAGGGCAGAAAGACTTCAACGAGAGAAAGAAGAAAGATTTCGGGCAGAAAAACTTATCAAGGAAAAGAAGGAAGGCCAGTCAAGTAAGGTGGAAGATGATCCATATAAGGACGGGTAAGTTGCAATAATAAAGTTCCCTTTACGTTTTTTTTTCAATCTGTTTAAAGAGTTGACATTATTAAGTTTTTATCTAGGTACTACTCACAGTATAACCCAAACCTAGCAAAGAAGCCCAAGTGGAGCAGAAACCAACAATACTAGCTGGCTTTATCATGTATGTACCTTACATGAAGTAGTGCTAGTGTTGTCGCTCATGAGTATACTCTCTGGACAAGATACATATCCAAAGCCTGAAATAATAGCTGGCAATCGGTGGTTTTCTGACTAAATTCCAGTTTTTCCGATCAAATGTTGAAATAATCGAACATTTATTCGGACAAATTCTGAGGAATAGAAATCTGTTTTTTTTAAATGATAGAGTCAGCACCAAGCATAGTGAGATTTGCTTTAGGCTTAAACAAATAAATGTGATGAAAAGAACGGAACTAAAAAATTTCGGACCATATTTGAAAAGTTCTGGTCAAATGTCACTTTGCTCAGAAAGTTTGCCAGACAAGTTTTAAAATTATTTCAGGGTCTGCATATCTACACAAGATGCAATTTAGGTGTACATTTGATAACAGAGTTTAATGAAAAATAATAGGTATTTACAAGCAGAGGTAGTCCAGCCATAACCTACTTTTATGTGAACTGAAAGAACACGAGAGTCTAAGTGTCGTTCGTTGCATGCTATGTATGTGTCTGACTTGGAATTTTATAGTCGACCCGACACAATATAAGAACTGCTAGTGGGTGTCAAGCCTCTCTATCTCCTGCCCCTTCCACGGCCTCTGGGGCCACCTCGCCCTCGCCCACGACCCCGTCCTCTTCCTCTACCTAGAGCCACTAAAAAAATACAAAGCGCAAAATTAGAAGAATAACAATTATACACTTGTACACTCGGCAGCTTGGACTTACTTGCTTCCCGTTTTCGTCCCTTTGCCCGAGGCGGTTCCTCGACCAATAACGTGTCTATAGGTAAACTCTCAGGAAGAATGAAGTAACGAATGTTGTTTCCACGGATACTAATGCTATCCAGTTGCACGGGGTCTTTGTTTTTGATTGTCATCTTGACTGTCTTCAGATGTGTGTTCATACTCATGTCAACACCTGGCAAACAAAATTGGTTTTATTATTGCCTCGTTTTGATGCTTGACATTGAATAGCAATCACATCATCAAACACTGACATGTTTGTACATACGTAAATCTGTTTTACCTGCAATGGTGCCATGGATCACAGTGCCATTCTTTAGCTCAATAGTGACAGTCTCATGACTCAATTTCATCAAAAACCTGCAAAAATTTACAAAACTGTTATTTAATCACATGGACAATATATTTTATCCAAACACACGCTTGACCTCATCATTATTACATGTATTTACAGAAATTATTTGTTAAAAAGTTAAATAACATACACACGCCTCTACTTACTGCACAAGTTTCATTTTTAATTGTTGGATGCCGTCGTTTTCACAAGGATTCCAAATAAAAATTGTTGCCACTCAAACGTCTTTGTACGTTCGCGCGCGCCACATTCGCTTCCTGTAGCCTGGGCTCTGAATATCTTGTTGTTATGTCAACAATGACAACAGCACGAAGATGAGAACAAAATGGCGGCGTCTGATGTGGATGTTAGCAGTTCAATTGACCAAAGTGAAGACAGAGTAGAGGAATTAACTGATGAAGAACTATATAATCTTGTAGAAGAAACACTGTAAGTTATAGAAAAACATTTTTCTTTCGTCTCTTTTGTTTAATTTATGCTTATAAATGCGTCTTCGTTTTGCAAGGAGCGTTTGAACTTCAACTTTTAGACTGAATGTTTTTATATCTCAGACAAGCTAACAGTGTGCTGAAAAATGAGACTAACATGTTTGAGAAATACTTAAAGAGAGTTGATGCCAAAGAAGGTGCAGGTATTTGGAAACAACTGTTTTTTATATTTTTCCTGTAAATACCACAATAACAGTTGATTTACTGTATCTCGTTTAGGCTCAATGTTAGTTCAAGCTGTTCAAGAGCAAGCAACATCAAGAACATTTCGTAAACGCACACGGTCAAGAGGACAATCAGTTGATAGGTACTATTTGTAGAAATATTGATTGTGACATGTTCTGCAAATCAAATTTGTCACTTTCTATCCTTCCTACAGAAACCTAAAGCTGAGCGCTGAACAAAAATGTGACATTGCTCTGAGAGAATTAGAGGAAGTCAAGGAAGAGATAGAAAAATTGATCGATGATTCTGAACGAATCCTAGATAACTATAAGGTATATTAAATATCGACCCTGTTTGTCTGATGAACAGCGTGTATACAAACAAGAATTGCTTTTTAAGCTTTGGTCTTTTCAAGGCAATAATGGAGGAAGCTGATATCCAAACAACTGAAATTAAAAAAGCTTCCTATGAATTTAACAGAGATATTGTTCAAGGAGCTGTGAATGCTGTATGTATTGCTTTCTCCTTGTAAATTATGTGTGGCTAGTGATACTAAGAAATGCTTGTGCTTTTTTCAGAGAACAAATAAAATAATTGCAGAGAAAGTTGTGAGATATTTTGAAGACAAGATTAAAAGCAGAGTAGGTTTTAAACTGACTCTCCACGTTGTTAGTAGGTCAATGTATAAATTATGAATATTGTTTTTCAGGACACGCTGATAGAAAAACTGCGTTTGAAGAATTCCACTTTCCGCGTTCAGAAGAAAAAATTGCAGATGCAATTGAAACAAGTACTTTTGAAAAACCATTGTGTTTTTTGCAAAAAATTTATGCTTGCTTTCCAAGAATTTTCTTTTTCATAGAAAGAAGAAATGGGTGAAGTTTTACACGAGGTCGACTTCAATCAACTGAAAATTGAAAACCAACAATATTTGGAGAAAATTGATGATCGAAATAAAGATTTATTGCGACTCAAGCTCATGACAGGAAATGTATTGCAAGTTTTAAACTCCTATAAAAAGAAACTCCATACATTGACTGTGGAAGCCACGCAACTGAAGCAAGAAATATCCGGTAGAACGGAACTCTTGTCAAGAATTGATGCGGAAACAAGACTGGTTGAGAAGGTGCATATGAATCTATACCTCATTTGCATATTTCACGTGTTTGGCTGCATTATGCACGACAATGTTTTTCGTTCTCTGCTTCAACAGGAACGAATGAAGGCGCTAGAGCTGAATCAAAAACGAAGACAGCAACTTAGTGATTACAAAGTTCCTGAGGTTAGGATAGGGTATATATTATTTGGCAAAGTCTCACATAACTAACTTGCACACATTTTACTGTTGTTTCTTCAACGACTGTAAGTCTGTGAAATGTTGTTTTTCATACTACACTTAAGGTATTAGACTACGTAAAGGAACGAGCGAGTCTTTACGAACTCAACAAAACTGTCAGAATGTGGGAAAGAAAAGTTGAAATAGCCGAGGTGAAATGATTTGGAGCACTCTTTGCCAAAAAACCCTAATTTTCTTACTGGAAAAACATAGGTGATCCTCTGTTTTCAAACTAAGATGATTTTGTTTCAGATGGCTTTGAATACATACAGAAAGACGTGGAAACAAATCCAGGCCCACAGTGCTGCGGGGGCATGGTATAACGGCGAAAGATGTGAAGCCCAGGAAACCTAGTTTGTTCAAACAGGGTTTCATGTTTTTGCATGTGGTTTTTGTAAATATTGAGATCGATTAATAAATTTCGTGTAAATTAGGGTTTTCCCTCGAAAACATCACGATTATTAGATGAATGTGCCTGAGGCTCAACCAATAGGCTCAACAAAGAAAAACAGTCGAACATGAAGTACTCAACGTGCACATCCCTCGCGGGCTCTTTGGTAATTGCCTAGCAACGAGTAGATGGCGAGTGCAAACAGCGTGACCTAGCTACGATTCATTCATCACAACAGTTTACAAGGAAGAGTTGAGCAGTGGATAAATATTCAACTTGACTCTTATTCCTGCTTAACTCGTACAAAGATGTTTAAAAATACCTTCCAGTCTGGGTTCTTGTCTATTCTTTACAGTATTGGTAGTAAACCGCTTCAGATTTGGGAGAAAAAGGTATGTATTACTTGAGATGGCATGCTTTGGAACAGAAATCTTTCCAAACAACGTTGTTGATCTTTATCGCTTGGTGTGTTGTTCGACAACTTTGACTTCTTTTTAGGTTCGAAATGGGCATATAAAGAGGATTACAGACAACGATATACAGTCTTTAGTTTTAGAAATTGTTGGTACAAATGTTAGGTGAGTTTCAAACATGCCTTTATTACTTAAAAGAATCGAATGTTGCTGTGCTTGTCGTACTATTTGATATTGAGTTCACACGAATTTCCAAAGTTATTCTTAGTTCTGTACTTACTCCTTCTAGTACAACCTTCATAACATGTCCAGCAGAGGCGAACAAGACGCTTGCAATCAAACTACCATTTCTAGTTATGATTATAAAAAATCTCAAGAAATATTTCACGTTTGAAGTACAGGTAATTTCCCCGGGAATTTTAAGACATTTCTTGAAGTTAAACGTCTGGGACAAGTTTTGCTCTTGGATTACATTATACTAAGTGGTTTCAGGTTGCTTAGCTATGTTTGTTGACATGATCGCTTAGGTGCTTGATGACAAAAATGTGCGACGAAGATTTCGGGCGTCAAATTACCAGTCAACAACGAGAGTTAAACCTTTCATTTGCACAATGCCGATGAGACTGGACGATGGTTGGAACCAAATACAAGTAATGCTATAATTTGTTCCATTTTCCCATTTCCCAGCCACACCTATATAGAGTAATTTGATTGGATTTTGGGTATTTTACTCTGCAATATTCCCGCGCTTTTTGCAGCGAGTTCCTGCTAATAATGAGCATTAAAATAGGACATGAATATTTCTGTTTGTATGCTGCAATATGGAGAAAATACAGTGAGAGGTCATTTTGTTTATTGAAAGTTATAGACATTTCAACATGTGGCTTTTTGTGGCAGGATAAAATAATTATTTGATAAAGTTTTCACTGGGGAGGGGTGGGTAGTGATATTTCTAATTGTGCTGTTATATATTAATTTCAAACAGTTTAACCTGTCAGACTTCACCAGAAGGGCATATGGCACAAACTATATTGAAACATTAAGAGTACAGGTAAGATTGAGTTGTACATGGTGCGTTGCTTTGACCACATTCTAGTCCTTTATTCATGCCTTTGTATTTTCAGATTCATGCTAACTGCCGTATCCGTCGTGTATACTTCTCAGATAGATTATATTCAGAAGAAGAGCTACCAGCTGAGTTTAAACTATATTTACCAGTGCAAAACAAGACAAAGGTAACAATACTTCACTTAGTTGGACCATGCTGGTCTTTTAACCATGGCAGCAAAATTACTGAGTTCCAATTATTTTGCAGGCATGAAATTGAACTTTGCTAATGAACAAAAAAACTGGAAGAAAAAATATGGCGAAATGATTTATTTTACAATTATTTGAAAAATGTACATAGAAACCTTATTTTATACTCATGCTCACTGCTCAGGAGAGCACAACTACTGGCAGTGAAGATTGCATCGACGGGCAACTCAAGGCTAGACTGTATGGTATTTGTATGAAAAAACACTTTAGCAAGTTTGTGTATTATTTACGTACATGATACTGTAATTACAACCATGTTCTCTTGATTCGATAGCGCATGCGTGCAGCGAATAGTAGCCTCACTACGTTGCAATATGGTTGCAATAGATGCAAGGTACGCTCAGCACTTGTACAGCGTTCCTGGCAGGTGGAAGAGTTCTTTGGTTTCAAAAACTTTTACAAAATATGCGGTTAGTTGTGCAATACCTTGTATATGATCGTATCCGGATTTTACATTGAGTGTGGGCAGCTGTGCTTTATTGCACGAGCAGGAATAGTAAAAAAAAGAACGTGAAATGGTTCATCAAGTGCAAAAACGTGGGAAAAACTAAGAATGTCTTGGTGGAGCAGAGGTAATTAAAAAACTTTGTCTTCCCTTCGTCAAACCGCAGCCCGACAAGGACAAGAATAGTTAATTTGCACGCAAGACGTCAAGTATTCTGCATTTTCCCTCTAGTTAAATCATCGAGAAAAATCTTGAAATGGTTTTAGCCAAGAAACGTTTCCTTCAGATGTTCTTATCTCGCAGATGGCGAGTGTGTCGCAGGTGACATTTTTCTAGAATGCTCTTTTGCGGTTTCTTTGTCCATGTTGCCCGCAAGTAAAACTTTCTTTTGCATACTGCAGCTGCTACATACAATGTTGCTCATTTGTTTGAATAAACTATACGGCAGCATAATTTCTTTATAGAATATTGTCGATAAAACATTCGTCTTTCTCCAGGAGAAACCTTGATGTGAAAGTGCGTCATATATTCCTGAGGCTAATTGCGCGCCGCGGATTCTTTTTTGCGTTTGCGGTTTCAAACATCAGACAATGCCTGAATCAATAATGGTTTTGCAGCATGAAATGAACAGTCGGGACGTTTTAGCAAGATGCAGCAAGGATTAGTCAACAGTTTTCTTTTATCGTCCTTTTTATGCATGAGAAGGTGCTCAGTTTGTTCCATGCACAAATTAGAGAACATTTGCTCGTCCTCCATTTCGGATTTTAGCAATTTGGAAATGTTAATTTGGGTCGACGCTGATTGGTTAACTGAGAGAATTATTCAATATTCGCGAATGTGATTGGTTGACATTGCGAAGCGGAAGTTTTGTTGTTGCCCACGAAATAGAACAACAAGCTTCGCAAACGCAGCGAAATTATGAACACATTTTTCGTGGCGGTTAGTTGCTCCAGTTATTGATCATTTGCTATCCTTTTTGCTAAAAGATGTCGAGACGTATGAAGTCAAAGAATATCCTGCATAGTATTATAAAATCGAGACAACATGAGGAACGATTTAGCATGGTTCAGGTGATCTAATAATTTATGTTTTCATTTTCAAATCATATGGCATTGTCTATTTCGAATCATTGTTCTTTCTTTAATGCTGATTTCTTTCTGCAGAAAAACAAGGCGTTTTTTGAGCAAGTAGATGAGCGATTGCATCTTCATGGAATCCCAAAGATCTTGGCTGAACTGGACCATTGTTCAACGTTGCATGAGTTTGATACGAAACGGTGCTCCGAAATTATAGAGGTTCTTCCACGTCCATCATGCGCATCAGTTCCAATGGAATGCAGATACTCATCTACTGTTTTATTTTTAGGATCTAAGTGAACTTTTGTTTGAGAGGAAAAGTCCAGATGATGTAGACGATTTTAAAAAACATCAAGAATTATGCTTGGCTATAAACGATTTTCAAGGTCCAGAGGTGAGCTTTATTGCAGACTATAGCTGGATGTCAATTATACAAAGAATGCAAATAATATTTCTAGTCTTAACTTTACACTTTATTAAAAAATACAGAAATTTTCTGTAGCAGCTATTGTTTAAAATTTTCTTGAGTCATTTTCTGCGGTGTATTATTACATAATATATCGACGTTCGGTTAGCAACCTCAAAACTCGTGGTTTCACACAACAAGTCAAATTTGTGGTTCGGACAGCATGCCATGCATAATTTCCAACAATTATTTAGATAAATTGCTGTCATTTGTATGACTGTTTTGACTTAAGCTGCATGAAAATAGAAAGAGAAAAATGTGGTTTTATATTGTGATGTTTTATTGAGGTGATCCTTTTGAAAATTGTTGGGTGATAGACAGAGTAGAAAAGATTTTGAGTGAGCAAAATTTTGAAAGTGTAGAAACTTTATTTATTATAGTGGTACAGGATGGCACGGATGTTGAAAACACCATTTAATTGCACTTTTCTTTCTTTATTTTTTCAGATTTTAGTCAGAATTTTATGTTATGACTTCAGTCATTTCAAAGTTAAACCAACTGGTTCGTACTTTATGTTATATTGTGTTCAAACCTTTATGTATAAAAGTATAAGTAAGTAGTTTATTGTATTTTGTAGTGGAAGTCCTTCAACATCTTTACACGTTGGCATTGGAATTGCTGCACAGTGTGAATTATTATGTAAGTGTTGGTCCCCTACAATGTACACTGCGGTACATAATGGGATATTTTTACCATAATTTAAAGAGATTAACTGTAGTATATTTATGCATTCTTTAGAATATTAATGTAGCTAAAACTCTTGGATTAAATTATCTGTTCATCAATCGACTGTTCATAATGTTGAAACAAAAAGAAACTTATGTGTAAGTAGAAAATTATGATACGGTTTAAACAAATGGGATATTTAGATAAGTTAGATGTGAATATTATCTGTTACTCGATTAATATTTGAATGAGTTTGGCATTGCAACTATTGAATCTTTTGAATAAGGGAAGTTCCATATTGTGTTTAGATATGCGTCGCATTTGCTGGATGACATCCTTCGTACTCGGAGCAATATATTGTCTCTGGCGCAAGTGAAGTGCTTGCCTTATCTTGTTTCTCAAATGAATGACCAGCAACTTGCAAATTTTTGTCGTGTTCTATATTTCATTCTTACTGATGCAGATCAGTCATGCGAGGACAGGAATACATGTAAGAAATTTCAACAACTATTGAAGTGGCACTGAGTAAATGACAAAATGTGTGGTATAGTGGTGCATTGTCACTCTTTGGGTTATGTTTCATCCAAAAAATGTATCTACTTCCAGTGGTTATACAAGACACGAACAAAAGATTTCAAGAAAGAGCGAAAATCGCAGATGATAATCAAGGTGAATTCTGGGTTAAGTATAGATTACATGGTATCAATAATTCTTTATATATTTTTGGTATGATCCTTGATAAATATTCTTGATATTCCTTTCAGAGGTTATTCTTTCGATCCCAGATTTTTTGCCTAGAATATGCACATTAGCAAGTGAATCAATTGGTAAACTGTTTTTTTTCCATCTTTGTCATTTAAAATTAGCACTCTTCTTTCTAATAATAAAACTTTTTTATCTTCTCAGACAAGTCATCGCCATTTCCTCTTGGATCACCTCTGGCTTCCACGAGATTGCAACAATTAACGTCATTTTTTAATGGTGTGTTAGAAGACGTTGCAGATAGAGGTGGGATAGTTGGTAAAAGATATTGAGTGCGAAAGCAGAATAAACAAATTTATCTTATCTTTATGTACAGATGATGGCACATCCATTTTACACTCTCCGTATTTCTCATTGTCTCTGAAGTTTTTTCAAGACATTATGTTGAAAGTTGAAGCACTCTTTATTCTTTGTGTTCTGCTCACAGGCAGACATAAAACTTTGGTAAGTTTCTAAATATTTTTGATATTGCCAGCGCAACACAACTTTAGCAAGTTTCTTTGCTTTCAGGTCCAAAGTCAACTTGCTTCTTTGCATTTGATTCCAAAACTTTGCATATTTTTTGATGAGTTGAACTGGACCAATAACAGGTTAGTAAATGTTGAGTCTATTGCTCGAATAATCTCTTTAACGCATTTATGATCATAATTTTTTCATCTTAGTGAGGTACCTGAAAATGAAGATTGTCATTGTGCACAAGAGTCTGCTCTCAAGGTCCAATTTCTTCGTTTATTGCACAGTTTCAGTGATCATCATGAGTAAGTCAAGGTCCTTCTCTCTTTTCCCCCCACCAGTTTCACAATTTTAAGCCACTGATTTGTTTTTAGCAAGAAGTATTTGTTGTTGACACCAACAGAACTGCGTGAATTGAAGGTGATCTATGGTAAGAAATTCGTTCCTCCTTGATCTTGTGTGCTGCAGCCAGGATTTGCCTTATTTTAACAATGGTGGCTTTTTTTCAGAGCAAAACAAACTTGAAGTACCTGAGATCGTTGATAATTATGGCTTTCATGCCTGTTGTGAGGGCGAACAAGGATTACTCACAAAGACGTTGGATGTGTTGAAATCTGTACCTGATCAATCTCCTTTGAGGTACATGAATGCACTTTTTGATAACCTTTAATTTCTTTTGTGAACAAGAGCAGGCAAAGCTGTCTGAATTAGTTTCAATAATAATTCATTTAAAACTATCTGGAAACATTGGATGTTGTTTTTAATACAAAGTGCTAGCCATGGTTAAAGTAGTGCGTGGAGAAATTGTTCGGCAACCAGGCTCAATCTTTAAACCATTCTCCTGCATTCTCTCCCCCTAGGTTCTGGCTATCTCGCGCTCTTGAAGGTTTTCTTCGTGGCAAAGCCTCGTATGCAGACCAAGTATTTCTCATCAAACGTGGCTTGTTGGAACTTCTTGTCAATCATATTTGTTCTAGAGGAATGAAATCCAAAGAAGTCTTACAAAGCAGTTTTGATTTGCTTGGAGAACTTATGAAGTTCAATTACATCGCTTTTAAACAGTTTAATAACATTATCACAGATGAGCAGGTAATTGTTGCTGTGGTATTAATACAAACAAAGTCTATTGTGAGTGTGATGATTGAATAATCAATATTTATGTTTTAGTTTGACAAGTTTGTTGAAGTTATGACGAACAATGTCATCGACTCTAATATGTTTATGCGATGTCTTGTTTTATCTTACGAGCATTTTGCTGTTCATCATGAGTTTTGTGGACGTGAGTAAAAATGTTTTCTTTAGACTCAATCTCATCGAATCACTTCTAAAATTTAAACTTGCGCAGGCTTCGCTTCTCGACTCACAGCAATTGTGTCCAACTGGCGACAACGAGTGTATTTGTTGCAAAAACTGATCATGTCAGTCTCAGTTGAGACTTTAACTCAGGTTAGAGAAGTGTTGTTCACTTATTATTAGAGAAGAACTATATCTCTCTATTTTCACTGTGTTAAATTTTGTAGGAAAATGTGAGTTGTTTAAACACATCTCTGGTGTTTCTCATGTTTGCGCTGAACAAGGGATATCTTCCTTATTATCTCAAAGCATTTCGAGCTGAAGAGGCGGCACTCGCAGATCCTGGGTGTATTCTTGATAATTTAAGGTGCGTGCTTCTAAATTTTTTTGATAAGATTCCAGAATTTATTTTCATCAAAAACCTTCCTTCACAGATGTTTGTTGATGTTTTGGAAGATTCATTATTTGGGTCGTGGAAAAGATTGCGGAGCATTGGAACAGGTACATATCAATGTGAATTAAGAATTATGGAGAAAAAGCAAACTACTACAAGAATCTGAAACTAATAGTTCTTTTATTTTGCAGAGTTCACGTATAGTAATCCATCAGTGGCGTGAAGCAGTAGATATTTTGCTGCATGAAGATGTTAGCAATCCTAAAGCTGTTGCTCACTATACCTCCGGGAAAGTTGATCGAAATTCTTAAGTTTTGGGGTAAATTATAAAGAATTTGGTTTGAGCGATCACAATTGAAACAACAGACCACGTGCGACAATTAGAATGCGCTAATTGGTGTATGCGTCAATTAGAATTACGTTAGAATGCCCTAATGAGCACGTTACAGTACATTCCTTTTGTACATAAAACAGAGCTACGGTATTGATTGTAGATAGACTTATTGTAAAAATGTTGTATTTTTTTGACCTTTAGTTCTGGTCATTCTTTTTATAAGAAAAGCAGAAAATAGAAATTATTACTTTTTGTACAATTTTAATTAACGCTCCTTGAGATTGTATTGGATGATGATAGGGCAATATCAGCGCAGTAGAAAGGCCTGTTCTCATTCAAAACTGATCTCTGCATTACTGGAACGCTGAATGTGAGGAGAAACTGGGAACGTTCGTTGTCCGGCAGCGTGTTTCTATTGGTTGAAACAAAGGTTGAAACTTTCGGCGGGAAAATACAGAATTATGAAAATGGAGAACGGCCATTGCGGCGTTCGGCCTGTTATGCTGAAAAACAAAGCATCAAAAAAGTAATTCAACATTGCTGAAACTCTTTCAAAACTTTCTTTCCTGCTAGTCTAAGTTTGTATTTATCTTTAGAGCTTCACTTGGTCGCTACAGGACGAAATATTTCATGAATAAAGCGTCAATTTTGTGAAATATTCGTCGTCGGCCGCACGTATATCCCCAGAAAAACACTACAAAGGTAAAGTTTGGTAAGTTTATTTGTACATTTTCATTATTTACATTTATTTATTTTCTTATATGAAACACTTCCCAGTGTTTCATATGTGCTAAAAATTTTCTGGTTTACTTTCAATTTCTTTGATTATTTTGGCCTCAACTAAGCCAAGCAGATTGTTGTCTGGAGGTAAATTATAGCTTACAAAACACTGCTTCTTCAATCGCTTCGCTAAAATGAAAAAAAATGAAAATTTTTGGGTAACTTTAGCTCTCTACAATTTTCTATTAAATGCGGTAAAAATGCCAAATTACCAATTTTTTTAGCAAAAGAGTTGGACGTTATTTCTGAAACTTCTCCAAATAAATTTGTTGCAACTGGGCCGCTTGTCTATAGTAAATAATGATGTTATAAATAATACAACAATATTATATTGACATGTTTATTAAAGTTTAATAACGAGAGAAGTGGGGTACTTACATATTTACTGCACATTGCAACAGACATTGTACTTAATTCTAATTTGCTGCCTATCCATATAAACAAACTATCTTGCATTTTCATGACATGAAAGTGGACCTTGTTGTCCAACAAACTCTCACAAAAATTATGAATCACGATCCCGCTCATCTTCATGTCCGCCATCTTGCTTTTCGCCGTTGCGGGATTTTCCGAGTGTGCATCGAGATGTTGACGAAGGCGATCCGAGTTTTCCAAGTGTGATTCTTTTCAAAGCATCAGTTGCGAAGATGACTTTTTGGAAGTTGAGAAGACGGAAAATAACATTTTCATACATTTCTCGACAGTTTATCTTTGTGTAAGTGATGTCAACGGTCGTGAACTATCACCAAGGTCCTTTAATTCCAGACATAGCTTCGCAAGTGTTTGGATTTCTCGACACACAAGGCAAGCAAAATGTTGCGAGTGTTTGTCGGCTGTGGAGGGACGTGGTTTACTTGCCTGTCCATTGGAGAAAGGTGACTGTTGAATTACCTCCAGAATGCACCACTGTTCTTGTTCATAGTCTTGTCGAAAGACAAATAACTCGCATCAGTTGTCCACGCTCTTCCTTCAGAGATATTTCTGTCGTTTTTGCCCTTTTGCCAGAAATAACATACTTAAATGTCGGTGGCTGTCCCAGAATAACTGAGCTTCAACTGAAACGTGAATTTTGTCGGCTTGACATGTTGAAACATCTGGTTTTCAAACGATGTGTTCGAATCAGCGATACTTTTCTTGAGGCATGTGCACCAAGGTTGAAGAATCTGAAGTCTCTGGTACTCGAAGATTGCGAGAATATAACTGAGTTTGGTTTGAGGACTTTTTTAAGACACGTCCGTGGTCTAGAGGAGCTTGATTTGACTTGGTGTGAGAATATGCGAGACGTTTGTCTTCGAGACATCGCTCTTACTTGTCCTGAGTTAAAATCTCTTGTTCTTCGTGGTTGTGATTGGTTGTCGGCAGATGGTATGCATCACCTCGTTAATCATCTTCCAAAACTCGTTCATTTGGATTTTAGATGGAGTCATGGCCTCACTGATGCTGGAATCAAAATTATAGCTGAAGGGTTACCTAGTCTTACGTATCTCGATGTCAAAGAGTGTCCGTTAGTGACCAGCAAGGGTATCAAGTATGTTGCTGAAAACTTGCATCAGCTTGTACATTTAGCATTTGGTGGCACAGATAACCTGAATTTGCAGTTTTCAACAAGTGACGAAGAGATAGAACTCATGTTCTTTGAGATTGCTGGCATGGTTAAATTACAGGCATTGCAATTCGATGTTGAAGGTGTGAGTGAGGTGTGCATTCGCAAGGTTCTTGAAAAGTTACCTAACCTCAAATGCCTAGACTTGGGTTTTGTTGACAGTCTGACAGATGCTACTGCAAAGACGGTTGCCAAATTCTTACCAAAGTTGCTGTTTTTGTCGCTAACCAGTCCTTCTGTCCAAGACGTTGGAATTGCATCAATCGCGCAGAACCTAAAGAAGCTTGTCTCTTTGGATTTGCGTAATTGTCTCCTGACAAACCAAGGCCTGGAAGAAATAGCACCATTTCTTAAAAATCTGAAGTCGTTAGTCCTTTCTTCTCATCAAAATGTTACAAACATTGGTGTAAAATGTCTGGCAGAGAATGCAACATCATTAACAAGCTTTGACTTGATGGACTGTGATTATGTTACTAATGCTGGAGTTTCATTGATTGCTCAAAATATGCTCCATCTTCAACAATTGAATCTTTCATTTTGTCACAAAATTAGCAATAAAGGTGAGTAGTAATTAACAATCTATAATGCTACCTTCTAGATAAGTGCATTCTATGTTTTGTGGAGTAAGAAATAGGTCAATTATATCTCACTGATTTCGGCAGGTGTAATAGATATTGCAAAGAATCTAAAACAACTTCGCCATTTAACTTTGGATCATACGAAAACCACAGACAAAGGGTTTATATATGTATCAAAGGAGTTACCTCGCTTGCTTTCAATTGGATTGGAAGGTTGCCGAATCTCAGACTCTGGCCTCAAAACAGCATCACTGCATTTGGGCAATCTTGAGGAGTTCAATTTTGGGTCTCAGTTGATCACAGATGATGGAGTTGTGTTTGCATTGAAACACTGCAAGGCTTTGACAGATTTGACATTAACATTCTGCCCTAAGATTAGCATTGAAAGTGTTGGGTATGCTGTTCGCAATTTGCCATGTTTGACCCATATTGGTATAGAACAATGTTCCCAAGTCACCCTTGTTGACATTGATGCTCTACGAGAGAACAGTAATGTGACCATAAGTTCATTTTGATGAATTTGAAGCTTAGAAATATGCAGCTTTGAAATGAGACACGCAACTGGATGAACACTTCGTCGCACTGCATATTGTTAAATTTCTAAGACAAAACACAGCCAAAGTTTTCTGATCAATCAGCAAAAGGTTTTGCAAATATTGCTGCAACAGCTTATGGTCAGATGATGAATTGAGGCATATAAATGTCACACATGTATCTCAATGTAAGCCCTAGTTTTACAAGACATGCATTAGACATCAGTAACAGAAATTAAATAAGTATAAATAATTTAACTGGAATTAGTATAAATCGAATTATTTAAGTATCATTTTCTTTTGTCATGGAGGACTGTGAAGTGGTCCCTTCTAATTTCCTTGATTGGTCATTTTCAAAATACATTTTTAAGTCTGTTATTGAGATTGGAGTCCACTGTACATCAGCTTGTTTTGGTACTTCTTTTTTCTAAGAAAAATTTTAAGAATGTGATTTGAATATATCCTGTCAGTAACAAACACATTAATGGTTTGTACCTGTCGAAATCGTTTGATTGGTAATGAGCTAAGAAATCCCTTCACTGTTGAAGTGCCAAGGTCTTTTTCTGCTTTATTCACTCTCTCTTCTAGTCGGTCTACATTCTCCTGCACAACTGCAACGAATTTCTAGGAAGACATTGAAGAGAAACTTTAGTATAATACATGTAACTCAGAAATAACATGTACCGACTTTCTATTGACCTCTAATTCATTAATTTTTTCAAAAATGCTTGGAAGATCTTTGCTTTGTGAAATAATTCTTGGTAGAAGATCTGTCATAAACGTCCCAGATTCATTGCGGATCTACACAGATGCAAACAAGACTACGGTTGCTAGGCTACAAAAAAGATATTTACATTATGCTTACTAGTAGGTAACGTTAAGATTGTGGGAGGTGGAAACTGTCTGACGCATGCGCCTTGCATACCTCTATGTGAGCTAACTTGGTGTTCATAATAATACATAACATTGATAATTTGTCATACCATATCTGCTGTTTGGCAAAATTCATCTAAACGCACCAGCATGTCTTCAATGATATTTTCATACGTTTTCACCTAAATGGTAAACAAACAGCTTCAGCTTGGTCTACTTTACCTGACCAATTATTGACGAATGACTAGACTTGCTCATTTTCCTCTAGCAGTACTATATATTATTTACCTGCGAAGAAACATCTACTTTCACGTAGCTCGAAAAGTCATCTGCACAAAAATCAAGATGTAGTTCGGATAAGAGATCTGCTAATGCAACTCTAGACTTCCCACTTTCACTCGGATCTTCGGATGACGAAGCGGCCGCCATATTGAATGGAATATTTTGACGCCCGCAAATCGTCCTGGCCAGTGGTGTTTGTAGAAGACGTGTGTGTGGCGTTCGATTTGAACGTATTTGAACTTAAATATAAGTATTTCCAATCCTGTTGCATCCACTTCAAACTTGCGAAAATGGTAAGTATCGTTGTGAAAAGTTGATTTCAGGTTCCTTGTTTTGTACTGATTTTTATTTCTTTTTGATTTTTTTTTCGCAGCCAATTGGAAAAAGTTCAAAGATATTGCAGCATATCAACTATCGGATGCGTTGCACTTTGCAGGATGGGCGAGTTTTTATCGGATCTTTCTTAGCATTTGACAAACACATGAATTTAATACTCGGTGATTGTGACGAGTTCAGGAGAGTTAAGTCAAAAAGCAGCAAAGGAGTCGATAAAGAGGAAAAAAGAGTGTTAGGTTTAGTTTTATTGAGGGGTGAACATTTGGTATCCATGACAGTTGAAGGACCGCCCGCGGCAGATGTAAGAAACTACTTTGCTGTATTATATTTTCAAGAAAAGACCTAGATGCTCTATTTTGGACAATTCTATTTTCTAAGTATTATACATAACAGAGACGTGCGTGATATTTTGCAGGATAAGCCTCGCCTGCCAAACACAAGTGCTACCCCAGGGAGTGGCATGGGACGTGCTGCAGGTCGAGGTGTAGCAGTACAGCCTCAGATCTCAGCTCCTGCAGGTTTGTGTAATCGTTATTGCATGTGGTTGGCCAGCAAGTAATGCTTGTTACAAAGATTTCTTTTTGCAGGTCTGAGTGGTCCAGTGAGAGGGGTCGGTGGTCCATCGCAAGATGTCATGACGCCTCAGGGTCGAGGGGCACCAGGAGGAGCACCTCCAAGACCAGGTGGACCCCCTGGAATGCCTCAAGGTAACACATATTTCGTTTTAAAATATGAATCCATCTTACATAATTTATTATATTTATAGTAGGATTGGAAAGTTTGAAAGTTTAAAAAAATGTAATGGGCCTTTTCAGGTCCACCTGGTATGAGACAACCAATGCCACCTCCAGGAATGATGGGTAGAGGAATGCCTCCCCCTGGAATGCCTCCACCAGGTATGAGACCTCCTCCTGGAATGCAAGGTCAAGCTCCTCCTCACATGCAGGGAATGCCTCCACCTGGCATGCCTCCCAGAGGTAAGCTTTGTAAAATCCCTTTCTTGCTTATGCTATGTGCACTCGGTAACGTTTTTGAGCGTTTTTCATTTGTGTTTTCACGTGACAGAGGCTGCAGCTAATGTAAAATATTGAAAATATTTTCCCTTGGAAAGCGTTGGCTATGCGTTAGAATGATAAACGAGGCACAAACGTTTTTAGAAACGCTTGAAAACGGCGCTCGTGTGCACATAGCCTTAGTCTGTCCTATGTCATTACACATACAAGTGATTTATGTAGTGTAAGTTTTCTTGTTACTCAAACTTTGAAAAAAAACTTTGCAGGTCCGCCAAGGAATATGTGAAAAGACTCCATTCATGCTGCAAACATTGTGTACATATGCTCAGTTTTTCTTCAAGGAAAACTAGATGTATTTTGAAGATCCGTGGTATTACAAAACACATTGCAAGACATCGGTTTACATCAAACGTAAATGTATGATAAGTGCTCATTTTTTCTTCACGGAAATTTTTTAAGAGGAAACTGACAACTGTGCTAAAGTTGAGTGACAAGGCTCATTACAACTTAGTTTTCTATTGGCTCTTCATTTTAATATGCCATGATCACCACATCTCTACACATGTTATTATATCCACTGTAAGAAAATTAGACAGGAGCATTTGTTTTTAATGAGTTCTTCAAATTTTGTCAATGGTAGTACAGTCTGCACTTTACAAAAGAACACTGGAATCCTAGCATTTAGTTTAGAGATATTCACATTTTGCATGGAAGATCACTTAATTTACATACATCTTATAAGACCCATAATGGAGCCTCGGAAATTGTCATGTATACTAAGTACTAGATGTTATCTTGGATATGTGGCATATTTATCTTTAACAGATGTTCTCGGCTTAAGAATTAATCTTCCTGTCTAAAAAAAGATAAAGAACAGTCAACAGCTGTTTTAACAACATGCAAAAACAACTATATGACAACTCACATCATCACAAGACATGTTATAATCCTCCAAAACCAAACGACATCTTTTTACAATTCTTTGCCCACGTCAAGGAGCACACCCTTAAAATGTGATACCATGCAATACAAACAAACACAACATTTGCGGAAATCTATAGCAATCAAAAGGATACGTCTGCGGTTCTCTGACACGTTTATGGATCCCAATTAATAAAAGTAGAGCCAAAGTAATTATGTTCGTTAAGAAGAATTTGTGATGCCATAAGGATGCTAGGAATGTCACCTGCAAAGAAAAAAGGAAAATAGAAGTTAATTTCAGGACCCACTAGAAACATGTCAATGTTTTTTACATACTTTTGCTGTATTTTCATCTGTTATCCAAAACCATGCAGAACACACAGTGACAACAGATGATGTGGCCAGCACAACTATTAGAAATGGAAAACATGGACATCATATTTCATCATTATTCTGCATCAGACATGTTGTGTAAACAAATGTCACAACGTGCCACCCTAAATAATACTAGAATATCCAGCAGATGAAGTTTATGTATGTCATA
>JAODVM010327446.1:0-11516 GCA_025400095.1 Phenganax marumi
AAAGACAATGTACAAAACTAAATAAACAACAGGACGGTAGGGTAACCGCAACAGCGTAAGCCAATTACTGCGGGCCCTGGTAGATAAGATTATACGTAGCTATATTTATAAAAAGCATGCATTATAAGAGTATAACTAATAGCAACAAGTAATTGTGTTCTTAAGACTACGCGATATGTTGCATTTGCAACATATTGTTTTAAAAGTCCTAGGATTCTCAGGGTCATAAGTTGCTGCAAGCGAAGCCCGGTAGTAGCTTTTCAAGGCAGTTTTAAAGGAACTCAAATTGTTTGTGCTAAGATCAATCTCACAGGCTAAAGTGTTCCAAGTTCTAACAGAACGAACAAAGTATGATCTTTGATAAGTCAGAGTCTTGCATTTAGGTACATTATAAATGACTGCAGATTTGGCAGCGGATCTAGTGTTTCTGCCAGTTCTACGTACGCTTGGTAGAAGGCTAGGTTTAATCCGAACAAGACCATGTGTGATCTTAAAGAACAGCACGAGATCTAAATATTCATGCCAATAACAGATAGGAATTAGTGACAATGATATTAATCTGGACGAGTAGCTGCTCGTGGTAGAAAACGGCAGATTGAGAATATATTTTGTTGCACGCCTCTGAACTTGTTCCATTCGCTTCATAAGATCGACATTTTGTGGCGCCCAAATTTGGGTAGCATATCCCAAATGAGGGCGAACAATCGACAGGTATATGGTTCGTTTAATAGAGTCACTCTTGATGTGTCGAGAGTTCCTTCTAATATAACCTAAAGACTTATTAGCGCGATGTACTTGACAAAGAACTTGTGGTTTCCATGATATATCGGTGCACACCTGAACGCCGAGATCTTGCTCATGATAAGAAGAGTCCAATTCCACTCCATTCATCATATACTTATAGTCAGTTGGTTTGATCTTACGCGTTATTGACTGAGATTTACATTTCTTTTCATTAAACATTAAGCCAGAAGACAGTGACCAAGAAGATAGGTTCGAGACATCGGTCTGAAGATCAATGCTATCATAAGGCGATCTGATTTCTTTAAAAACTTTTATATCGTCGGCAAGCATGCTTACACAACTCGACGTTATTACGTCTGGCAGATCGTTCACGTATATCAGGAATAATGCTGGGCCAAGTATAGATCCTTGGGGCACCCCTGACGTAACAGATAACGTAGTCGATGTCGCCCCAAGGACAGTTACTCGTTGCTCACGGTTGGATAGGTAACACTTAAACCAATTAAATAGGTTTCCGCCGAAACCGAAGTTCCGAAGTTTCTGAACGAGCAGTTGGTGGTCCACCCGATCGAATGCCTTACTCATATCAACATATATCATATCGACCTGACCGCTACGATCCAAAATAGATTGAACATATTCCAACGCTTCAAGAAGGTTTGTTATGCATGACTTTCCAGCCACAAATCCATGCTGACAAGCCGTGATCTTTTCATAAAGTTTAACTTTAATTCTATTAAAGATGCAGCGCTCTAATACTTTCGACAGGATGGATAGCAATGATATAGGTCTATAATTTTCAATGCGCTCTTTATCTCCCTTTTTAAACACCGGGATTACATTTGCTAGCTTCCATTCGTGGGGAATTTTGCCTGATTTAAGGGACTTATTAAATAATTCGCAAAGCGATGGTGCGATGACAGGAGCAGTTTCGCGCAGTAGTCTAGCTGGAATATTATCAGCGCCGGCAGCTTTGGACACATCTAAGGACTGGAGAACAGCTTGTACTTCATTCTCCGTAAGTGTCATTTCCGATAGCAATGCGTCACAATCACTTTCAGAAGAGTTATCAGGTTGTAAGCAACTCTTTGTAAAGATGGAAGCGAAGTATTCATTAAACAATTTAGCGATTGCTTGCGGGGTATTGCCTAAAACTCTCGATGGGTTCTCGTCCGTTGTTTCTATACATGGCATTGAAACCTGATTTGGTATGCATCGCGTTTTTGATTTCTGTTTCAAGATAGACCAGAATCGCTTGGGATTTACCTTAATATCAACGTCAAGGGTGTCGAAAAATTTCTCCCGACTTCTGCGGATCAGATGTTTTACTTCCGTTCGCAGATTTCTAAACTTGGCTTTTAAGTAGGCAGTAGGCGATTTCCTTAGTTTATTTCGTAAGGTATCCTTTTTCCTAATAAGGTTCAGTATTGTTCCATTTATCCACGGCATTGGATTTCTCCCCTTAAGTTTCTTTGTAGGGATGCTGTCTGAGACGGCAGCAAGAAAGGCATCTTTCCAACATTGCCAGTCCGTATTAATATCGTCATTGCCTAGAACTGATGTCAAATTTATTGCTCTGAGAGAAGCACATAACGCGACCAGGTCGCCTGATTTGTAATCGTAAATGGTCCGATTAATTTTCGTAGGGGCTTTAACAAGAGCGGAAAACTCAAAGGATATCACACAGTGGTCAGTGTAGATACCAGCTTCCTCTGGGAACAGTACTTCTAACGCACTGATGCGGTCCGGTGCGTTTGTTATAACTAAATCGAGCACATTGTTACCACGCGTTGGTGTATAGTTTAATTGTGATAGATAGTGGTCGTTAAGTGCATCGATAAAGCACGTGTCATTAGTCCCACATGCTTGAATCGGTGGCCCCCAAGCAATATGGAGCAAATTAAAGTCGCCAGCCAAAATTATGTTATCATATATATCTGCGATATTGTTTAGAAAAATAGTAAATTTTTCTGTCCAATTCCTGTCTACATTTGGTGAGCGGTAGAAACTGCAAGCAAGAATTTTCAAGTCACAATCAGTGACCAGCTCCGCAGCTGCGACTTCTAATTGTTCAGATGAAGCCGGCACATAATCTCTGACAGATTTAAACGAGTCTTCCTTTATTGCAATACATACCCCGCCACCACTCTGATTTATTCGATCTTTCCTTACAATACTGTATGGTGGAGAAAGGATTTCGTTGCAGCTGATGTTGCTAGTTAACCATGTCTCGTTAATATAAACAATATCCGAGTTGTCAGCATACACGAGATCCTGAACACACTGTGGGTTACACACTGTGGCAGCGCCAGTTTGATGCATACTTTTGAGACTACGAGCATTAACAACGAGGCATTTAAATGCCAAATTCGACGAGACATCGTTGTTTCCAGCCGGTCCAGGGTGACAATGAATGTCTCCACATAATAATAAAAAGCCAACAGCAAATCCCTTGAAGTTATAAAAATTTCGAATCGATCGTCGTTTGAGCCCCAAAGCATCAAAGGTCCCAGACGAAAACACAGGTTTGAAATACTTCCATGTCGAAGATTCAAAGCTCTCTTTGAGACAAGCCGATGGATTGATCACTCCATCGCCTTGTGTTGCAAGAAGATTAATAAGGAAGCATGAAATAACCACAAAATACACGGAGCTCACGAAAGCATGACTAACCGCCATCTTGACTCCTTACGTGTGTATCAAAAACTGCTCAGGAGTTGGTTTTGGGAATGCAATGCTTGTTGTGGGCGTACGGACGTTGTTTTTACCATCAAAGGGAGTTGGTTGGCGAGTAACCAGTGGGTGAAAGACAGGTGGTTGTAACATTAATCCGGCAGGTTGTTGCAACGTAAAACCAACTGGTCGAATTAGAGATGTCGATGAACTGGGCTGAGTTTGATGCGATGGTGCCTTTGGTGAAGCATTGAAGATAAGCTGGTGGCTCGAACTTCCAGCCATTGATTGACAGCTGTGGTTTTGCTCTTGCGTTAGCGGAGGCGGTAACTGCTGTCGTTGATTGGGAGGGAAAAAGTGAGTACAGGACT
Source organism: Phenganax marumi (assembly GCA_025400095.1). Lineage (NCBI taxonomy): Eukaryota > Metazoa > Cnidaria > Anthozoa > Malacalcyonacea > Clavulariidae > Phenganax > Phenganax marumi. Next base: position 3,789 of record JAODVM010327446.1, read on the forward strand.
GTGTTGAATGTGGAATGGACATTTGGTTTAATGCAGTTGTTGAAGTGTTTGGTATAACATCAGAAATTCTAGGAATTACCATCGTTGTTGTTTTCTTGCCTGTTCCCCCTCTTTTTCGTGGAGCAACGCTTCCTTTCTTTCCCCTTCCCTCAGGCATTCCATGCGTTATCGCCTTTGAAAAATTCATGCCTCTTTTGCCTCTCTTTGTGTGGACAAGCCAGCTGATGAGTTGATCCATTCTTCGTAATTTTGCAAACACTGCGATTGTATGTTTGCAAAGCGACGATGCTTTAAACCCCGGACAATCGGAACACTCAGTTTTGCCATTAGGAAAGATATTTACAATATGGGGCTTTCGAGGGTCAGACGTAGACGCCACCACAAACGTGTCACTGGACTGATTTGTTATCGCCGACGGAGTTGTCGCCAAAGTCATAGCCTGTTTAATCATGGTAGATAAAATTGCGCGTGGTATCCAATCGATGCCACCACGAATGAGTTCCTGTGCGAGAGGTTCTTCTTGTGACTTTAAAATACTGCTGATGCGATCAATTGAAGAAGTAGACGACTGTTCCAAAGTGACTGTGTGCACTTTCTCTAAAGCAGTGATCCTCTGCCTGTCTTGCATGCTGCCCCACTTGTCAGGTGACACTTCCAAAAATTTGAACTTTTCTCTGATTTTAAATTCTCCACTTCCCGCCACTGCCAATTCCACTTCTTGGTTTTGAATATTTATCAATTTGGCTAACGATATGCAAAACGAAAATTCGTCCACAGTTTTCTTTCCATTGGAATCTTTCTTGACGAATTCTTGAATAATTCTGTTGGTCTGCTCAGACCTATTTGTTGTAAACCGTTCAGGCGGACAACCGAGTCCTGCTCTTTCACGAACTGGGCTGATAACGGACATGGCGAACTCTTTAGCTTTCCTAGCTTCAAACCATGTATGAAAATCTGATCCGTTTTTGTGGAGTGTTGACCATTTCTCTTTCAAATTGTGGAGCATGTTTCTGAATTTATATTCGTCCTGTGCGTCCGTCAAGCCACTTTCCTTCACCGTTCCTGTCGACTTCCCAAAAATATCGGCGACAATGTTGGCTTTAGCCTCACCGACAATCCCCATATCTTTCAGTTTTTTCTCTACGTTCTTTTTAAGATGCAGTTCGCAAAGGAGATGGACCGACCTATCAAAATTGTTTCTAAAACCTTCAATGAGTGCTTCTTCATCATCGGTTCCAAAGGCCATAACGTCACGTAAATCAGGTTCTAGATTCCTCAATGTTCCGCTGAATGTTGAATATGTTTCAGTTGTTTTCTTTTCATGCAAGAGAACAGGGCCAATAAGTGATGGATGTTTTCCGTCTCGTCTGTTTTCCAACAACAAATGTTGGTACGTTATTGGAGTAACGTTGTACTTTCCAATGTTGAAGGTGGGATCAACGGTGAGTGGGCGATACTCGACTTGGTTACAGCAAAAACGCTTCAGGTCATTAAGCTGCCGATCGGTTGTCAAGATACATAGTGGTTCTGGTGCTACACGAACATCTCTGATGAACGCTGTTTTCTTGTTGGCAGCCTGTTTCTTGCTTTCTCCTAAAATACGGTACCATGGATCGTCGTGTTCATAGTTTTCCGACAAGTTTTTCCTCCAACTTTCATTCTTTTGATTTCTTGCCAGGTCTTTTACTTGCTGTCGATTACGTGGAACTTGACCAAGGCTATAACAACACGCGAGCCCTCCAAGATCACCTGTAACGACTTTGTGCACAACTTCGCGAGGATTTAGATTATTTGCTGCACTCTTTATGGCTTCCTTTGTACTGGACCAGGTTCTGACATACGGTTTTGTCGAGGATGCTTTTGAATTTCCATGTTGACTCCTTACGATAGGACGCTCAATCCCGTCTTTAAATGCATACTGCATCATGCAATATCGATAAGGTTTACCATCGGCCACTACAGGAAGAAGTTGATTTAGTTATACATAGGTTTGAAAATATACATATATGTATTTGTGGGCTTCATGGCAATGGAATGAATTCACAAAATCCCGGCTAAAATAACGTTAGGACACTGGGAGCAATTTTACGATTTGGATTGTCTTATTAAGTGATCACACAGTTTTCTAGCCAGCATGCATTCATTTTTATAATTTGTGACACAGCACTGTGATTAACTAAATGCTGTATACATCATCGACCGTTCCGTAGATAAAATGACCTAATAAAAGTTATCACTTGTGTATGTAGTCTTCTATATGAAATAAGTTGAATTTGTGTAGCAACGACGACCATCTACAGTCATCTAAGAGTTTTCAATTAATTAATTCATTTAATTCAGTTCGAAAACTAATTAAATAACAAGAACTTACAAAATATTTGGTCAATCCGTCTTCTGAATTTTCCATCATCATCTTGTAATTTAAAATACGCACGTTTTAGCGTCACGATTTCATCTTCGGTGGAGGTGTCTTTCTTTTCCAGTTGAATCCAATCAGAGTCGCTTTTTCGAAAATAGTATTTATTACAACTGTTGTTCCTCCAGCGACCAACGTCGTCACATTTAATGTCTTCACTTGATTTAAGCGACTCAAGATCAACAATAAATGTTCTGTTGTGTTCAATTCGCAGCGGCTGCCGATTACAAACAATGTCATTGCTAACGGATTTTCCAACATTATGGAGAATGCGAATCACTTCAAGTGGGGACAAGACTGTTTTGTTAGTGGAGTAAATTGGAAGCAGAAGATCACCGTTGTAATACGCAATCTTTTGTTGTGTAGTCCATGATCCCGATGAATTGTCTGAGGACGCAGTTTTTCTTGTGGATCGTTTTTTCTTTCTACATTAAGATATATACAGAGTATTTCAAAAAAATATATTGAACTGATTTGAAATCACTCTCAACTTTGCGAAGCGGGAATTTGGTAATTTAAACGGCCGCTCGTAACATTAAAACGAGATGTGAATATGGTATTATTAATGGTGTAATATGTATTTATCTTACCTCTCCGGTGATGTGTCACTTTCTGAACCACCCCTGGTTTCGTCATGGCTTCCGTCAGTGTCTTCATTGACACTCCGCTTTGGTTCTTGAGCGCTTTAAATAAAAAAAGATAAACTGGCGCCGGTTGTTCGTACGCCGTTTAGCTTAAACGGTGGATAAGTCAGAATTCAAACACACTCCCACACTTCTTCTAAGCTATTAAAATCAAATCTTATTGAATAAAACTATTGGTAAATACATAATTACTGTACTCAGTTTGAAAACTTTCAATCTCGTTGAACAAGGAGGACATAAATATGATCTATATTTTGAACTTATACGCCGTTTAAGCTAAACGGCGTACAAACTACCGGCCCCTGATAGACAATTAAAAATATTTAATTTTAAGTTTTGTATATCCCAATTAGCTGTAGCTATCCTTTTTTCTAACTTGTTGTTTGTAAAACGAAAAAAACCCAATAATTATCCCAAAAATCTTGAAATTTTAAGTGACTACTTTCCTGAAAATATGGAATTGAAAGGAAAAAAAAAGCGAAAAAGGTTCTCTTGTATGATCATTGCATAATTATATATGAGTTAAAGTGACCAATAAACATGCAGTCGAATTAGTTGCAATATGACTGTTACATGCATGGGAAATGATCTGAATTGGCGTACAAATTGAATGCAGGCACATCATATTCTCTCGCATCTTATGTATCCTTATACATTATGAATATATACCTGGCTTCAACCGCATGGCTAGGAAGCCCCGTCACGTTGAAGTAAGAGGAAGATTGTTCGTTTTTCTTGAATTTCATGTTTCTGTGTAAAAAAATTCATTCACATATATTAATGATACTGTTATAGTTGCCTAACCAAGGCTATTGTCCGATCTCGTGTCAACGTTGGATTACTCTTGATTTAAGACCCGTTTAAACGGACGCAACACTTTTGGCCCAACATCATCTAAACGTTTTCAAATATTCAAAGTCATATCATACCAAATTGGAAGATCTTAGAGGATTTTTAAACAACTAAAAAAGTGAAGATTTCATCAAGATATTTTAACATAGCTGCATGATGTTGGGCAAACATTGTTACGTATGTTTAAACGGGCCTTTACCTTTCAGGGGTAAGATCTGTGTTGTCATGACAGGTTAGATCAATAACTGGACAAACTTTCTGTCTGTTTTTTGTGAGTTCGTCTAATCGACATTCCTGCAGAAAACGCAGATAGAGTTAGTTAGTACGACAGAATTATGCAAAATAACGGGGTGTGTTCAAAGAACCAGTCTTCGAATAAATCCGACGTCATTTTGCATATATAGTGCATATACAAAATAGGAAATTGAGTTTGACTATGTGAAAGTGTACCTCTTCCTGGTCGATTCCTGGCTCGCGTGTCAGGTCAACAAACATGTTAACTGTTTTTGGTTCATGGTCTTTGCTGCTGCTAAATTACATAAAACTTAGTATATTAAATTTATGTATACAGTATACCTGAGTATTGTCAACAAATTCCTAGGCCGACATATTTATCACTATTTAGTTTCATAGTTCGTACCACCCTAAATATAATGTATGTGTGTATTTTGAATGATAATTGACATTGACTCAAGCAGAAGGGGAAAAATGAATCCTAAAGCCCAGTCTCACACGCGGTTTGTACGTCAGTTTCAGCCGGTCCCCCAGAAGTCGAATTCACGCAGTCCGTACGTCAGATGATGGCTTCACTTTTCGTATCATTCCAGATATGTAGATATGCAGTTCAATATATCAATTTAATATTGCTATTAATGGCCTTTTTTACCTAGGCACAGGATTAACCTACTATAGGCAGTGGGCCGTGAGGCCAAATTGTTTCGTTTCGTGATCACTCTCTGAGAAATAGATTTTTTGTGGCTTAATACGTAGACACATGTATATTTGAAAAAAAAGTTCCCAAGAAAAAATACCTGCCTAATACCGAGAAAACGGGTGATCAGTGATTTTCTTCTCTTAAACTCTATTGCGTAAATTACAGCAAAAATTGTAAAATTTTGTATTCAATCACAATAAAAATGACTTACATCATCAGAAACATCACAAAAAAATACATATAAGACTTTTAAACAGTTTTTTTTTACTTCTTAAATAGTTTTTGAGTTATTATTGTTTTAAATGTGGAAATTGAACTGTTTTGGACTTTGCATAAATTCAATTTCGCATAAGAAACAGGGTACTGGTTTAAAAACAGGTTGTTGACTGCGTATAGCTCTAAAACTATTTGAGGAATAAAAAACTGTTTAAAAGTCTTATATGTAGTTTTTTTTTGTAAGCTTTCTGACGATTTAGGTAATTTTTATAGTGATTGAATACAAAATTTCACAATTTTTTGCTGTAATTTATGCAATAGATTTTAATAGAAGAAAATCACTGATCACTCGTTCTCTCGGTATTTGGCAAGTCTTTTGCTTGGGAACTTTTTATGGCAATCAAATACACATGTGTCACATATTAAGCCACAAAAAAATCTATTTGTCATAGAGTGATCACGAAAATGTGTTTCTAGGCACTTTTTAGCCTTATGGCCATCGTCCTATATTGGACGAATAGTTTGGACATAAAATACGGAGAAGAATTAAATTATACCAATCCTACCTATTATTCACATCTCCATCTTCATTTCCTATGTGTTGTTCGGCACCTGTCGCTAACATTTCTCGACCTGGGACTGAAACATTGTTGCACAGCAAAGATTGGAATATTTGCTTTACGTCCAAAGCTGTTGGACGCTTAGATGGATCGACTTCTGTGCAATTTTTATGCACCTCGGTAATAGGGAGCCAGATCGCTTCTTGCAATGCTTTATATTTATTCGAACCACTTGGTTTTCTTCCCAGTTGTAAGAACTCTTCCACCTGCTCTATTGAGCTTATGTCTTTGACAAGATCTAACTGAAACGGGTGTTTCAGGTCTGGGTTAACCAGGTTGAACATTACAAGACCAAATGCCCACATGTCAACTTTCTTGAGGTCTTCAAGACTTGCTGATTTCAAGCGGGACTTCTTCACCATGATTTCTGGGGCCATGTACACTGGTGTTCCCCTGATCATTTATTATTTTAAAAATTTAATTACTAATTTGGGAAAAAGAATTTATGTTCTTGCTATAAAATTACGGTAATTCTGAAACTTTATACAAGGAACTCAGTTATGACCATCCTTAGTTTCCTTTTCCTTGGCAACATGCTCGCTTTTTAACTTAAAACTGATAACATGCCTACAGTTTTACACCTGTGGAGTGGGGTTCGTTGTTTAATCTTATTGCCGGTTAACACAAATAAACGAATTAGCCCTAGGTATATTAGGCTTAATTGTCACATGTAAACGCATACAAGGTTTGTAGCTATGACAAGGTTCGAGTGACAGCGAATGAAGTAACTTTTTTCCTTTCAATATCAGTCTCAACCCATATATTTTACCCGTCGTTATTTAGGTCTGTAGGCAATTGTCAACAACGTCATATAATTTATATCTTATAAGCAATCGGCTAAGCACGGAAAGGTACTGCATGAAATGAATGATTAAACAATAGGCAGCCCAAATATTCGGATCGTGCGACCATATTAAACCATATTATAGCCTTGCGTACGAAGGTCGCGCGACCTGAATATTTGGGCTGCCTATGATTTAAAAACACTATGTTTAAAACGCATACCTATCAACTCTTCTTGTTGTTGAATGAACCGCAATCGCGGTTTGTATATGCTGAGACCTGCTCTCGCCAAAATCAGCAAGCTTGCAAATGATTGGTCTTTCCGAAAAAACCATCATTTTTTCCTTTTCGTCCTGAATATGACAGTAATGTTGGTTGCTAACCAAAATATTTTTGGCCTTCAGATCTCGATGCGCGATTTCTTTGGAATGTAGATATGCCAAACCTTCTGAAATGCCTTGACCGATCTTTAGTAGCAAGTTGTCCTCAAAACAACTAAATCCATCTATTTTGTCCATGTAGTTTAGAAAATCAAGTAAATTGCTTACTTTTTTTGATAGCTCAAAAGGCGAAAACTCGAAGCATAAGTACTCCATCATTATAGCGTAAGGAGAGTTACAAAACCCTTTGAAAAGTACAATGTTTTTATGCTTGACAGAGTTCATCAGTTTGGCTTCTTTAATGAAACAATCTTCATCGTCTGGTGACTCACCCAGAAGTTTCTTTATGACCACATTCTGTCCGTTATACTTAGCCTTAAGGACGAGTCCAAATGCACCTCTTCCTATTATATCTTTATCTTCGGCCAGATCTTCAAACTTAAACGAAGCGGAGCCCGGAGGTAAATTCAAACTTTTGTTGTCGAAATTCTTCACGTCTAGTTCTGAACGAGACTTTAATGTTGGCAACTTAAAAGCCATTTTCCAACATGTTTTTCTCAATTCTCGTGTTCGCATGAAATTTAAAAAAACATTAAAGTTAACGTGTTTAATAAGTAACTGCAATTGATTCCAAAGTCCAAACAGAAGCCTGTAATCAGACAAGCTGGCGCCAACGCTTCCAAAATAGTATCAAAATAAATTGCACAGAGTGTATCAAAAAAGCCAGCACTTAATATTCACGATTATTCGCTCTGTTTTACAGTACAATAGACGTTTGGCTCATAGGAATACAAAAATGATTCGAATCGTTCAGTTAGTAAAAGCAAGTCACCCTGTTTTACGTATTTAAACTGAAATATTAACATTGAAACTAGTATCAGTT
>JAODVM010327557.1:0-11516 GCA_025400095.1 Phenganax marumi
ATTTTTGTTGCGGAAACATTGTTTCCCAGTGTTTGCCCATCTTGGGAAACATGACGAAACATTGGCGGGAAACAATGTTTCCGCAACAATGCCTTAGGTCATGTTTACATGCTGTCTATGATCATAGACACAATCGAAGTTGATAGCATACCTCGTACCAGCCATGCTCCGTGAAAAACCGTAAATATTTTTGAAGCCTTACCTTCAAATTAGGAGAACCCAAGAGAGTAATCTCGAGAGTAATGGTCGGAATTTCTCTGAAGACCATAATTTAACCTGCAAAATGAAGATAGAATTATTCCTGATGGAAACACTTTACTCGTGATTGCTGAGTAAACCGCGGCTGAATGGCTAGGAAAACAGCCATCAAAAATGTCTATGTGCGCATGCAAGTCTTAAATGATCGATTTAAAACAAGTTCACGCAATGATTTTCGCGTGAATATTATTCAAGGTGGATTTCGTGATGTCATATTAAAACATTTAATTCAATTTCCGCACAAAGCGCATTAGCATAAAGCGCGCTATTGAAATACCCCCCAGAAAATCTCAATGCTAGTCGAGCCGGTTTGAAAAACTTGCATTTCACGATGAAGCGTTCGTTAAAGGAAACACATGACCACCGAATAAATAAACTTTATTATCATTCGGACAACTATGCATACACATGGACTGTCTGTAAGAAATAACATAAGAAACGGAATTTTGTTGGGGTTAAAACTGTATGGCACAACGGAATACAACGGTTTGGCTGATTCAAAACGATCTTGCTGCTTACTGGGGACTTCAAATGCCTTTTGGGGGCAATGCTGGGCGCCCTAGTCGACGAATTCGCAGAATCCGCGAGTAAAATGGGTATAAGTATCAAACATTTTTAAAAACAAAACCCATATATGTCTCTAAGAGTTTTGAGTTTCAGTAAGAATACTTTCTATAGCATGCACCACTGAATTCGGTAGCATTTCGTCAACACCATGGTCAACATCGAATGGTTCTCTCGCTCTTGGTCACGTCGAAGTGGCAAGACTAGGGAGGGCTCCCTGGGGACGAGTTAGATCCAGCGCAGATTATTTATACAAGAAAGGATTCAACAATTTTACAGTCCAGTAAAAGTTCCCAAAGAACATTTTAAACCAACTGACAGCGCGCATCAAATTTTTATATACATTATAATATACATGTAAATATATTTGAGACGAAACAACCTAAAATGACACTTAGCTTTGGAAAACGTATGTTGAGCATCTACTCTTACGAGAACAGCTACACCGACATGATTTGAAGCAGTTCGCATACACCGCCAACGTCGCAAATCTCTACGATCGCTGACGGCGATATACGAGAGCTAGGCTTTACTCCCCGGTCGAGGGGTAATCTAAATATTTAATTTTTTTCAGTTTATTTGCTGTCATCAATCAGTTCATAAAGAAAATATTAGAAAACATTTGACGTACTTGTGTTCAATACAGCGCTGCTGTGAACTTTAAATATACAGAATTCACTCAGATATATGCGCGGTGCCCACAATTTATCATCACGACTATATAGAGCCATAAAATTTCCCTCGAAATTTCCTATAGGAGAAAAAAGGAAAAAAAGTTGTTTTTGGTATCGTTGAGACTGTTCAAAATAACTTTGCATTGAAGAAAATTACGCGCAGAGTGGGCTAAAATTATAGTTTCTAATCAGCTCACAGTACAACGAAAATTTTTCTCGAAAATGCTAGCATCCATAGTAAAGGTTTTTGTAGATGTTCACTGATCGTAAAATTTATTTGATACAAGCTTTCGACCGCCAGTCTGTTCGTGACGTTACATGTTACTACATTGCTTGTCATGGTGGGGAACGAACCAACTCAGTACATACAAAAAACACGATATGATAAAACAGTACTTTTACATTAAGAACTTATTTACTTTCACCTATTCTCACGGTGAGACATGGCGTGAACATTCGTGTCGCACGTGAAAATGAACGTCGCACACGATTTTATTCAATGCTAGTTCAACCGGTTTTAACACCGAAACGCAATCAGCAACCATCTTGAATTTCCAGTGCTAGAAATGACTCTTAAAAGTAAACGCCGGCTTTTTACAAATAATATATCAAGCATCACCAATCAAGGCTTTCATTTTGTGGTGAAATGCTCTAGGACTCTTGCGCTATTATGGGTAGTGAAAAAATTGTGGCCGATTCAAAACGAGCATGGATGATGCTGGCGTCTGTGGTGTTCTCAACCTTTGCAAGCGGAGGACTACAGATGTCTTTTGGTACGATTCTGAGCGCGCTTGTTCATGAGTTTGGCGACTCAAAGAGCAAAACAGGTGTGGACTATAAGAGTATGTTTATGAGTGGTCGTAGAAAATATACAGAACAAAAGTAACTTATGTGAATCGATAGAAATTTTGTATCACACTAAACAAAGCGTCACTGTTTAAACTGTCACGTATACTTCTTTTGAATTTTTTTTTCATCACTTGTTTTGCCGTGTGTACAACAGGAATGAGAATTGAAAGCGAGCGCAAGTAGTTGAGCTTTTTAAACTTCAAGACGTGTGTTCGAAATAAAATTGAATGATATTTTGAATAATCAGCGTAAAAGCGCAGTTCCTAACTATTACATAAACTGACGAGTAAGCAGTGTCGGAATAACCGCGACAAAAGTAAAATTTCTCGCGTCGCTCATTTGCGCCCAAATTTTTTTTGTATACCAATGCGCTGTTAAAGTTGCGCACGATTCGCAATTGCGATATTATACTGTTTGTTGTCTTACTGGATGGATATTTCATTACAGTTACTAAATGCCGCATATATGACACATCAACTTCGACGCAAACTTTGATCATTGATGTTTAGGAAGTTCTTGTTAGAGATGTTTTTCTCTCGATCATTCTAATGTTAAATCCTAACGAAATGTATAAAGACTTAAGCGCAAAATAGATAAAAAAATGTTTTCAGACAAATCTCCAATAACTATGGCTTCAATTCTATAACAATGTACGTCACAATGCAACCCGGTTTTACTACAAGTGTCAAAAGGTTAAAGATAGCAATTCAAGTATAAAACGTAATCATAGGATTTGGCGTTCGCGTCAAATTCTAGAAATCTTCGGTCGTTAAAACTCTTTAGAAATTCAACTTCATGCTAAGCGCCATGAAACACTCTCAGGACACTATCTACTCTAGATACGTCTTATTCGACGTTCAGGCACGTACGTTCGTGACATCATGAACAGATGCCAAAAAGGTCAATGAAACTTGTACATAATTTCGGACCCTCAGGGTCATTAAAATCACGAGATGGTGGGTGCAACTAGTATTACAGAATACAGGAAAAGTAACGTGGGAAACTTGAATACCACATGGCGCTTGAGCAGCGCAACACGGTAAACAGTTTGATACTAGCTGGTATAAGCAGCTGGACATTCTAGCGCAAAATCTGTATATCAGTATAATCGCGGAAACTATTTTGATGTATATTATTCATATTATTCACAACCGTATACAGCTTCGCGGTATTTTGCTCGACTATCGTACGTCAGCTGTTGTAGTCACAGGATGTATTTTCCCAATCTTCAAAGGTTGTTGACGGTCAACGGAAAAGGCGTCTAAGGATTAATTATGAATAGAACTCAGCATCATAAACAAGTCAGTTTTTTTTATGGCAAAACAAGTTTTTTCAACAGGATGGGAAGAAAACTAGTGCGCGCAAAATACGAAAAAAAATCCAGTTTAAATTGCTTTGACGTGAAAATCGTAGAACTAGAAAAACATAAACTGAACAAGTGAAAAACAAATCTGAATAGCATACTATTGCGGGGCAAAAAAGTGGTATGAAGTGCTACTGGATGCTCCACAGTTTACTCAGAAAGCATTGCTTTTGCCCATGATTGGGGGGCAATATGCGCCTTTGGTGCATTCTAGTCAATTAGCCTTTCTCACGACGCCATTTGTGGGGTACTATCTGAGCTTATAATCACTAAATATAGGTTTTGTATAGTCTTTGTTCTAAATAAAACCTTTATAAGTTCATTTACAGTTCATTTATTGAACAACGGTTTTCACACAGCTTAGATTTTTCTGATTTTGACGTATTTTTTTCACGAAAAGTACCCAAAAAATGGCGTCGTGAGAAAGGCTAATTTGCATCTTCATTTTCTTATGCTTCCTGCATAATCAATCGTTTCAACAACAACTGCGCTTCAACCCTTCAGGCCCATCAATCCTTCAACCCACTTTATTTCCGATGGTTTCCGAAGACGGTCCAACGACTTTCCGACGATTTACGATGATGTTCCGACGGTTTCTGACCACTTGTTTTAGTGGAAGGGGTGGTGGAAGGGTGGTGTAGAAGGGTAGCAGAAGAGGTGGAAGGGTGGTGTAAAAGGGTAGCAGAAGGGGTGGAAGGGTGGAAAGGATAGGAAGGTGGAAGAAGATGGGAAATGGAAGTGTAGCATAAAAAAGAGAAAAGACGGCTGAACAAGTAAAAAATGCAATGATTTTGCAATGACAGTAAAAATGCAATGACTGGTGTTAAGTGCTACGGAAGTTATGCATCTTTCTATTAATAGTATTAGTCGTCGACACTATGCAGAAATTCCAACTCCAAACCAATTCATATAATACAAGAGATTAGAAGTAGAAAGACTTTGTTGCATTCATTTCATGTCAGTTTCGAGTCAGAACTGACAAGGAATGATTTCAACTTAACACCACTTTTTTAAGTGCAATTCTTTCATTGCATCTTTACTTGTTCACCCGTTTTCCTCTTTTGTTTATTCTACACTTCCATTTCCCACCCCTTTCCACCCTTTCACCTTCCTCCCTTCCACCCTTTCAACCTTTCCTCCCCTTTTACTCTTTCAACCCCTTCCACTCATCCTCCCCGTCCAGCCTTTAGATCCCTTCCACCTGTCCTCCCTTTCCACCCCTTCTACCTTTCCTCCCTTTCCACCCATCCTCCCTTTCCACCCCTTCGACCCTTCTCCCCTTCCACTCTTTCCACCTGTCCTCCCTTTCCACCTCTTCTACCCTTCCCCCCATCCTCCCTTTCCACCCGTTCTACTCGTCCTCCACTTTTACCATTTCACCCCTTCCACCCTTTCCACCCCTTCTACCCTTCCTCTCCCTTTACCCTTCCACTCTTTCCACCCCCTCCACCTGTCCTTCCCTTCCACCCTTTCCACCCCTTCTACCCTTCCTCACCTTCTACCCCTTCCGCTACCTTTTTACACCACCCCAATCTAGCGCAATCCATTACTAAATCGTGATAAACAAGCCCTGGTATTTTTGAATTTAAATCTAACAAGGAAACTTGTCTTGCATTGGACAGAGTAAAATATTTTACTGCCAGACAAAGTAGGATAGTCCAGAAAGATGTGTATCGCCACTCAAAGGCCTAGCTTGATCTCTAAGTTTGTCTCACCGAGATATTTCTCCATTGCAGCTTGGGTTGGCACTTTGGTGACCTTCTTCAGCTGTACCTTGTCACCGCTTACCATATTCCTGGCACAAAAGCACGGCATTCACGTGACCCAGTTCGTGGGTGGAGCCATCATGACAGTGAGCGCAGTCACCACTTCACTGGTCTCAACTGTTGACTACATGTTCTTAACATACGGAGTACTATTGGGCATCAGTGGAGCATTAGTCTACTCGCCAGCCTTAGCAATCATTCCAGAACTATTTACTAAACACATTTCCATAGCTACTGGGATAGCATTGTCCGGATGCACAATGGGTCTAATCTTTTTTTCATTCATGTTACCACTGCTACTCGAACAGTTTGGTTGGAGAAAGATGCTATGGTGTTTGGCTGCATTGGGACCTCTTGTAAGCATACTAGGCTTCAGTCTTCCCAAGATGTCTATCACTTTTGACAGCAATGAGAAGACGCCACAAGACACCCAAGAACCTTGGTGGACGTTTGTCAATAAGAGAGCATACATACTCCTGTCTATTTCCATATTTTTGTTCACAGTGGTTGACTTTGTGCCTCTTTTTCTCATGGTGAGTGCAAATTCAGTGCTATTAACCACTAAGATGCAACAACTCCTTTGGGCTGGTATTTTAAAGTTAGTTTTGTCAACTGCTAACAGTGTCTCTAAAATCCACTGTACTCTACATAGGTTTATCCCCCATGTCACTAGATATTTGCATTAAGACCAATGACCTCCAATATCACGATACTTCAGTGAAGAGTATGGCTATGACTTGCAGAGGATTACAAAACTGAAATGTAGCCAACTCTAACTTCATAGATTGCTGAACCATCAGCCACTACTAAATTGCATTCTTTTTCTAGCCTTTATGTGCAACAGAATCAGGGATGCCTCCAGAACAAACAAAATGGTTCAACATTGTCTTCGGTTGCGGAAGTCTGGTAGGAAGACTATTCTCTGGGCCATTAGCCAAACCATTGCTTGAACAAGACAGATGCAAATATCTCTACCTGGCATGTTTGTTTGTACATAGTCTCTCATCATTCCTTGTATCCTTGAGCGTCCAGTTTGAATGCTTAATGGCATACATGATACTCGTTGGTCTGCTCAATGGCACAATGACCAGTCTGTTTTTCCTTGTGGTGTTGGAAGTTGTTGGTCTTAATGGATATCCAGTGGCATGTGGCATAAACCTTGCCATATGTGGAATATCGTGGACGGCAGGGACACCGTTGGCAGGTAACCAAGTTAACTTTAAAATGAAACTCTTATATATAGAAAAAGAACTTAGTAGTGACTTTTACAATAGCACTGACAAAGATATTTCATTGGAGAAGACAGGCCAAATTTCTGTTAAACTTTTCAACTGTCCTTTACTAAACATCCAGTTAAGATTAGAATTTGAGACAGATAAAGTTGTGCAAATTTTTCATGAATAAATCTTATTTTTCAGGTCTTCTATATGAAAACCTCAACCATGTCAAGTATCTGTTATTAACTATATCTGCAACATCATTCCTCTCTGCTGTTGTGATGGCAACAATCCCATGTGTAACGGCACGTCGTAGATACATGCTACATCAGCATAACTATGACTACTGGAGAGTGTACTGTCATAATCCTAATATCTCACCTAAAGTCACTCGGCAAGATCGAGCATTCACAATCAATGAAGCGGCAGTCGAGTGCCATGAGAACTTGGGATATCAACAAGATATTACGGAGAAACTTAAACATCTAGCAGTATCTGTACTAAGGACAGAAATACTGGCAATTGATGAAAATGCCTAATGGGCAATCCTAGTTCTTTCAAGGAAGACTAGCACAAAATATATGTCTGGGAAGGAGTCTGCTTCGACCTGGTACCACAAGGCAGGTTTTAGAAAACAAGATCTTTTCATTTTCGCTGCTATTTTTTGGAGCTTCTTTTACTCAAGACTTGTAAGTAACATAAATTATACATATACATATATTTTGTCAGTATGTAAGTATATAACAATATACATAATATATTTATAAGTTTGGTCAAAAGGACAATAAAAAGCACTTCAGCTAAAATAGGGTAAATATATTGTATACAAATGATGCGAACAAGCAAAATTCTTGTAATATAATTATAATAAAACAAATTCCATTTTCGTGAAGTTTACACATTGCAAATACACAATCAAAACGTATTGGCAATACTGCTATCTATAACCGAGAAAACTTTGCATAAAAGCATTCAAAAACATCATAAATTTGAGTACTTTCGCACTAGCATAGAATTCTAAACACTACAACACTTACAATTTTAACCTATACCATCCTTTCGAGCCTCTTTGCAGACGAGAAAATTCATTTTTTTCCGTGTTTCTATAACGACTCGTTCATATTGTTTGTCATGATTTGATTTCATATGACCACGTGCATTTGAGTTTTGACAGTCATGAAGTGATGCCCAGTCCCTTCAAATTTCTCTATTTCGATTTCGCTCCTTCGTTTTCCAATAATTCTTCTCAAAGTTAGGAAAAAGTTGCTTTTCCAATAGTAAACTACCAACAAAAGTTCCACCCAGTTTTGTAGTAGAATACTAAAAAGAGTACATGATAACAAATATAAAGTTAAAAAACATGTCCGCTCTTGAAATGGTCTCGCGAGAATGTCTCCCCCAACGTGTATAAACACGCGTGTCTAGAGCCACGCTGCGTTCAAGCCCCTGGTTCAAGTGCGCAAAATGTGAGAAGACATTTGCGCAACGAAAGAAGTGTTACAAGAGATGAACTGGTGCACTCGCAAAAACAAGAGAAATGCCAAGTTTGTCAAAAAACATTTTCATTCGAGCACCAAGTAACAAGCCACACGACAGTGCACACGGCTGAAGCCAGTGAAATTACCTTCACCAGTAAGCTAGTGTTATAATTATATGTATATAACTTTTAACGTTAATGTTATTCATAAAAGGGGCCGCAGTAATTGACTTGCGCTATTGCGGACTCCGTGCCGTAAAACTTGTTCAAGGTAAAGCTATTAAAATAAAACAAATAAATAAAACAGAAAAGCAATTCGAATGAGAAGTTTGCGGAAAACTTTTCGCCATTCTTCAAGCCTTTGTGCGGACGCACAGAAAGAGAAGCCACACAGTGTGCGGCAAAAGATTTTGCCAATATATTAGCTACCTTACACTACGTAAAAGACGTCCACCCATGAGAAGTCAACAAAACACTCATAACAATAACATAGAACTTTATTTAAAGAGGGACTACAGTGTTAACCAAGTAGTATTGTTCTCCAAGTAGTATTGTTCTCAATGCCCTTCAATGCTTATGTTGAAGGCTACGCTCCACCGAGACTAACATTAGCAATGAATGATACAGCTCGAATTTGATACAGCTAAGCCCATCAGCCTGGTCCACTTCATAACTTAATTTAGGGAAAAAAGTATTAATCTTGCTCGTCATCTCGCCTATTCAGTTATATTTATATTTGCCGTCAAAAAAGGGTCACGCAAGATTTTTTCTTGCCATTAACCAAAAACACCTATTTTAATTTACATTTACTTTTGTATTTTCATATCAATGCGTTGCCAGGCTAGTTTGCAATCCCGACTAACCGGGTCAGCCGACTCATAGGAACAGGCCCTAAGTGTTGCTTACAGGACCTAGAAACAGCAATCATTTGCAACATAATATAACACCAGCAGAATTCATCGAACGATCAGATTCGTCGAACAATCATCTTCATACAAAGAAGCAACCGGCAGGTAAGTCGAACTTTTGGTCAATGTGCCTGTTGTCAAAGTCAGGATTGTACATATCAATAATATTTGGACCACTTTTTATATTTACAGTGACCTGTAGGCCAGTAAAGTTTTATTTCGTTTGTTTGTCACGAAGGTACTCGTCTCACAGCCATTGTGGAAACTCTGCAGGCCTTTAAATCCATGAAAATGAACATTGCCTGAGAAGCACGAGCAACCATCTTGCGATTCTTTTTCAAATGATTTGAACATTACAAATCTTTACAGTCTCGGACCTAGATAAAGATACTTTAAAGCAACCAGCATTAATCAACGAAGATGAAGTTTTCGCATGAGAAGATAATTGCTATTCTTCAAAAGTGATTCAAATATTTTAAATATCTATAATCCCTGACATTGATTTAAACATTTAAGAGCAGCTAGCAGAAGTTATACAACCATAAACAAAATTTCTAATTAACTAATAGTAGCTTACCAAAGCTAGAAAGGGCAATCATTTGCAACAACCACAATATGACCTGCAGAATTCATCGACGAAGACTATGATACTTCTGACGATCAACTTGATGATCAGAAGAAGTGGAAGTCGAACTTGAAGTCAATGTGTTTGCAAAAAGGTCGCGAATTGTATGTATCAATATGATTAAACGTGAGCGTACTACCTCGCTACATGATAAATTACTGTTGTACGCAGATGATTACTTTATCAAGGTCAGGGATCATGACATAAACGTTAACGTTATATTTGTCATGATCTATTTATATTCTGTCATGAAATATCTATACTGATATCATTATAATATTTATATTTATACTTATACGTCTATATTTATATTTATGTCATGATATATGTATATTTATGTAAAAGAGGGTCACACAAGAATTCCTCTCGATCGACATGTACCAAATACCTACCTATTTTGATTTACATTTATTTTCTAACCTTTTGTATTTAAAAGTTTGTTTAAACATGGAGCCCATTTCAGAAACTGTGTTCCAATCTACATATTTATATTTAACGTTCTTCTTACTTTTGGAGCAAAGCCGTTTAAATGGTCGCGATCCAACGCAAGATTTTTGCACAAATATGGCAAAAATAAACATGAAAGGGCATGGCACGTGGCACAGATGCCAAGTTTGTGGTGAAGTCTTCTCCCATGCCCAAAACAGCTCAAGAGAACGCCTCATGAGAACATATACCGGTGAGAAGCCGTATGAACGCGATAGTTGCGGAAACAGTTCCGTCAAGCGGGGAGCCTGAAGAGCCGCAGAGAGAAGCCATACGAATGTAAAGTATGTAGAAAAAAAATTTACAGAACAGAACAGCCGTAAATACAATGAGTAAAACATGCACCACTAAAGAAATTAACAAACGTCGAAAACTCGTTGTAAACCGTCGCATTTGTTGTAAACCGTCGATTTTGACATTTGGGCTCCTTAGCAAGCCGTCAAGCAGGCAAGTCGAGCTTAAGGTATAAAAAGCAGAAAGTAAAGCATAAGTTCTCGCGATAATATTTGGATTTATAGTTTACATATTTATATTTATATTTCGGTCATGATAATTTTTGCATTCATATTTATATGTTTATATTTACTTTTCAGTCATGATATATTTATATTGATGTCAAAAAGAGGGTCACTCAAGAATTCTTCTCGATTGACAAGTACCAGAAAACCAATTTAAATTTAAAACATTTATTTTTTATTTTTTTATTTAATACTTCAGAAAATTCGCTTTTCCATGGGTAAGTATTTGCGAAATGTCAAGCAACGGCACGTGAGAAAAAACCCAAAAACAGGCTCAAACAAGCTCACCGAAAAAAATGATACCAACGTGAATTTTGTACCAAATCAAGACGCACCAAAAATACACCATGCGCACACTCAAAGCGAAAAGTGGCCACAAATACCACACAGAAAATGTACAAGCATAAAGTTCATTTCATTTCATATAAGTACATTTAAGAGATTTTTCAATTCGCTTATAAAACATTTACAGTAATATTAATTAAATTAAAGCGAGGATTTATTAGAATATCAATGATGCACATACCATAAAATTTCTGGCTGGGATATCCAGAATTTTCATGTAGGCTATGTTTATGTCATCATATAGGTACATTTATGTCAAAGAGGGACACTAAAGAATTTTAATTTACAACATTAATTTTTTAATTTTTTTATATTCAAAACTTTGTTTAAACACGGAGCCCATTTCAGAAACTTTGCTTTTCAATGGGACCAATGGCACCATACAGAAGATATGCTAATTGGTTCACGCCAGAGATTGTCGACTATTGAAGTTGACCCAACCTTAGAAGTTGGGAATACAAAAATT
>JAODVM010327667.1:0-11514 GCA_025400095.1 Phenganax marumi
AATATCTTTAGCAATGGGACATACTCTTTGCCCTTCTAATAAATTACACAGTTTTCACCATAAGTAAAAGAAATGCTTTGTTAAAGTATTTGAAACAACACAACAAAAGAACAGTGAGAACATGACTAAGGCATTTTTAACCACGTTACTCAGACCTACTTGGTTTTTTTACAACAGACAATAAACAGTTTTGAAGTGAGACTGTGTGATGTTCTGATACATAGACCATCCAATGCACTGATTGCAGTAGCAATGAAGATTTAGAATTCAAAAAAGTTTTATTGTTTAAAATTATATCAGTTACACTACTTGCAATAGTCAATAGTCAATACAAATACAATACAAAGTCAATACTAACTTTATTGCTGCATATATAATTTGGTAAAATAATGGTAGTATATGCAATGAGAAGTTATCATCAGTGGAAGTTATCTTACTTGCGGAGTTCCAGTGCTCTGTGATGATGATTGTTCATCTACCACTATTAAATCTATAAGAATCAAGACAAAAAAAGCACTGGCCCCACTCCGAAATCCTTCAAAATGCCAGAAATTCGACAAATAAATCCTCTTCGGCCACGAGTAGCATTGCGTTACTTGCTATAAACATGCTCATACCGATATAGTCACATTCAGAACTTTGGCAAATTTTTGTCGATCCACACCAAAAAAGCCAAAACAAGGCCAAAAATGACATTATGAAATATAGCTTTATGTATAAAATCAAAATGAGGTCAAATTCATTATAGATTTCCCACAATTAGCGCTAGAAAATGCCCAAAAGAAACAAAATATTCTAAGCTAGACATATCTTTGAGACATCCTTATTCTTACTCTTTAAACTAACTCAATTTTAAACCTAAGTAAATAGGGTTTAAAATCATTTATTTAATAGTGTACACTATTAATGGCTCTATTCTTGAAATTAAACAGCCCATCACTAATAGCAAACACTTTACAAAGCACATTTGCTGACGTAGCCTTTTTAACGATTTCAAGTAGAACTCCGTTTTGCATATTTACGAGCTTTTTCCCAGAGCCAACAAAGTTCTTATCACTTATCGTTCTTAAATCAACAACCAAAGCAAATTTGTCTTTAAAGAACTTTCTAATTGTCATGTTCTTAAAATCTTGGTTTCCAAAGAATCTTACCGCTTCAGGATACAAGTCTTACCAAGACCAAGATATAGCTATTTGTATTAATTAGCATTTAAGACCAAGATATAGCTATTTGTATTAACATGCTTGGTGCAGGTCAGGAAAAACAGGCCTGGATGCACTCTGTTCAATCTCTAGCATAAGAATATATAATATACTTTATGGCTTATACAATAGAAATTGCGCAAATATTTGTTTATTTTATATTCCAATCGTTTTGTTGATGCAAAGTCTACTATTTACTATTCAAACCCATATTTTATCACCATGCAAAATTCAACCTATATACCGGCAGTCGACCAGTTTGACTGGTGACTTTTTTTGGAAGGTCGATCACTAATGTCGTCTTTGCTCCAGCATATGTTGACCAACAACGTGCGGTTAATTAGCGTTTTATTCTACCAACTTGGATGTTCATAGAAATAATGAAAGATTAAAAAAACTTTAATACAACATAAAATTACTACAATTGTAAGTCAGTGGAGACGATGCTGTCCATCTCCAAGCTGTCCAACTAACCAATCTCACCGACCTCGTGCCAGGGCATTATTTCTCTCTGCTAACACTCAGCCTAGTCCCTAGGCCTCTTGCGCATACAGAATATAAAACTATGCACATACAGAATATAAAAGCGTGCGGAAGAAGACTATAATATAGGGACCAGTTTGGCTCACACTATGGGCTCCATGTAGCACAGCATAGGGAATATACATGCAGTAGGATCACTCAAATGTTAGAAATATATGTTATTATGCCAAAATAGGCGATTTACTTGCTGCTATGACAGCCATTTCAGCGTCTTTAATTATTAGTCAGAACACGCAATTGACTTGCTGTAAAAGCAGTGAAATATACTGACATATGCGCGATCTCAAATACTTCAAAATTTCCAACGCAAATGATCCTACTGTATATTTTCCCTAAACTCGGCTAAGCCGACAGCTTGGCCACAGGGGCACAGACAGATAAAAACATACGAGGTTGTGGAATTCATTTGTTTCTTATTGTGTATAGTCGGATAGTATCTAACTAACAGTTCCATTGTAAATTAGATTGGTAGCCAGTAATGAGTTATGAGTCGTAGAGCGAAATCCATTATTTTTCTTTGAATTATGCTCTAAAGCTGGTACTGATCATACTATATGTTGAATATGTCCGTGTATACTGAAAATGATTCCCGCAAACAATTTTAACTTCGGAAAAGTGTGGCGGGCAGTATGTCTACTTTGGCATAGAGCAGTGTGCGAAATACTATGGGAGAGTCCTAGTTGATTGATAGAGAATAGTAATGCAATTAACTTGAAGGTCAATGTAGATGGACTACCGCTATTTAAGTCGTCTAGTGCACGTTCTGGCCAGTTCTTGGCTGTTTTGGTGTTTCTAGAGTGTTTCTTATTGCATTATTCTATGGCAACAAAAAGCCAACCTCAGTTGAAGAGTACCTACATGATTTTCTTCAAGAATGTACGACGCTTCAGCGCAATGGGCTTACTTTTCAATCGCATAACTTACGTTTCAATATTCATTGCTTTTTATGCGATGCTCCTGCCAGAGGTTTTCTGAAGTGCATCGTTGGTCACACCGGCTACTATGCATGTGAACGCTGTGTCATTAAAGGATCGTGGAACGGTAGGGTCGTCTTTAACTCTAATGAGCTCGTTGAGCTGCGAAACGAAGAAGATTTCTCCAATTTGAAATATAAGCATCACCAGAAAAATGCATCCCCATTGATTGATCATGGCATTTCTTGTATTCACCGCTTTCTGCTTGATTACATGCATCTAGTCTGCTTGGGAGTCACAAAGCGTTTGGTGCACTATCTGAAGAGCAGACCGAAAAAGTGCAAGCTTTCTTCAAAACATATAGAGCAAGTTTCAGAAAGTTTAGTATCATTGAATGGAAGCATGCCTAGTGAGTTTGCCAGGCAACCTAGATCTTTGACAGAGTTAGACCGCTGGAAAGTAACAGAATATCGCCAGTTTTTACTGTATACAGATCCAATTGTACTACGTAATGTGATCCCAAAGAATGTTTACCACCACTTCCTTTCGTTGTCGATTGCCATTGCCATCTTATTGGATGATGATGTTGATAAACGTCATGCATACTTACAGTACGCTCGTGATTTACTTGTCCACTTTGTGAATGGATGTGAATCTATTTACGGTGATAACTTCGTCGTTTACAATGTACACAGTGTGCTGCATTTGCCTGATGATGTTCATTTTTTCCAAGTCTCGCTGAATGAGATTTCTTGTTTTCCTTTTGAAAACTTTATGCAGCAATTGAAAAGACTTATTCGCAATGCGCAAAATCCATTGGTACAAGTTGTAAAACGGCTTAATGAACTGAAACAGTCAAATCAGAGTAATAGCGTGCCATTTAACCAGAGATTTACAACTATTTCTCCCAATTTAAAAGATAGTTGCTTTCTTTTGAAAAATTCAAAATATGCCTTTGTGGTTGAGATAAAAGGTGAAAATCTCGTGTGTGATCTAATCTCCAACCACCAAACAGACAGCTTGTTTGATACACCAGCAGACTCAAAATTATTCGATATTGTTTTCATTCGGAATGTTTTGCAAAAGCCAAAACGATGTCTTGTTGAAAAGTCACAAATTTTACGCAAAGCAGTATGTCTCTCGTACAAGGAAGGCTTAGCTATCTTTCCGCTACATCATGAAGTAGAAAGGTATTAATTAGGTAAGTTAATTATGTTGCACGCTGTACAAAGTAAATACTTGCTGCAAGCATACAGCAAACATATGCTAGACATGCATCTTTGAACAATATAATTATATTACTGGCACCAATATCCCTTTTGAATCGTCCCTTACGTGCTATTAATATTCCTGTTTCTGATTGTTATATCCCATGGTTTACAGAAATTTCTTGGTCGGTAATACAGCTAACCATGTAAAATCTGAGCGCACAAGAGATAATGGGTTGTTGCCTTTTTAAGCCCTTGAAACGTAATCATGCAACTACCTTTGTTACAAATAGCTTTTTACATTAAGGTTTCAGCAGGTATCGCTTAAAACGTAAATTTCAAAGTTTATAAACGTTATTTAGCAACAACCCATCATCTCATGCATGCACGTTCAAAGGCTGCTCGCTTTTATGCTTTACGCTTCTCGCAGGGATAGCGTTAAGGGATAGCCATGCAGGAATGGCAGGGTGCCATGCAAGCATTTCCTCCAGATAAAGTCTCTGTCAATTTTAGATGGAAAATTTGTGGGCTAGAGCTGTTTGGCTTGAAAAAAAATATGGAAGAAGGGATTATTCCTCAAATATGGATAGAAAAAGATACCGTGTGTTAGCCAAGCAGTCTCAATGTAAAGAGAGCGTTAAACAAACAACAGCCCCCTGCAAAAGATTGGCACTCCTTTCCACTCATGAAAATTAAATGCACTTCGGGTATACTTTTATGTATAATAATATACTTAGACCCAGTTCAAACATCGAACTTTTCATGTGCCGAATCGAATGGAAACGGCCAAAACAAAGACGTGTGCTCATTTACATTAGATTCGGCGCATGAAAAGTTCGATGTCTAAACCTGGCCTTAATTGCATTTATGTACCTTGCTTACATTGAATTGTTTAGTTACGGCATTTTGAATATCAATATACAGCGGAACCCTGCCATACGACCACTTCGTTAATACGACCACCCCGTTAATATGACCACTTTTTATTTCCCCGAACAACACCTAAGTATTTTCTTATCGAAAGACCCCGTTAGTACGACCATCCCGATAATACGACCAACAACCACCGGTTGATGTCCCCAAATCATTAATACAACCACTCAATATGCCTAGTTATGCTCCGTTTATGTATAAACCTAAAATATTAAGAACTGGCTAAAGTCATTTTTTACGCACAAACAGACTGTTTTCCTTCAGTATCGACAAAATCAACCAAAGCTGCTTTATACAAGCATACAGGTATTTAATCACACAATATATTTATTATATAGGAATTTTTAAAAGTCTTCAAAATTGTGCATACTATAAATTTAACTAAAGGATGATCTTTTTGGTATGATGTCATTGGAAACATTTGTGTCGTAATTTGATCCCGACTCCCGTTAATACGACCACCCCGTTAATGCGACCAAGATATTCTGGCTGAATGGTG
Source organism: Phenganax marumi (assembly GCA_025400095.1). Taxonomy (NCBI): domain Eukaryota; kingdom Metazoa; phylum Cnidaria; class Anthozoa; order Malacalcyonacea; family Clavulariidae; genus Phenganax; species Phenganax marumi. The sequence goes on from JAODVM010327667.1 coordinate 5,300, forward strand.
GTCGTATTAACGGGGTTCCACTGTACACAATAAGCAGAGGCGCATGGCATGCTCTACACCATAGGATCTGGCTCGTATTATGTATTTGTTTTCCTTATAGAGGACAAACAAACTTGCGATGATTTTGAGTTTATGACCGATGACGAAATGAGCGGAAGATCAAAGAAAGGTTCTGAGAAAGGTGTGCCATGTATGCAATTTGAAGAAATGGTGAAATTTTCCGCATACTATAAGCACCTAAAGATAAACTTGGTGCTTAAAATCTTTTTAAAACAGTATCAATTGAAAAGGATGTTTGTGAGCATGAACTTCAAACATCACGTGTTAATTGTTCTGATCTAATGTAATTATTTCAGACGCTATGGAAAATGAATCCAGTGATAAAGCTTCAGTTGACAATGACGATGACAATGACGAAGATGAATATGAGGATGATGATGATGACAATTATGGTATAAATACAGTGTGCAAAAAGCAATAGTCAGTTAATTATAAGTAGTGTAATCAACAATTATAGCTTATGTTTAGTATCCAGTAAACACGATGATCCGTAGATAGAGGTAAATAAACGTTCTATTGTCTCATTTGTCTATTGTGCTCTTCAAAGATACCTCGAAATTCCCAAATCCTCCCACAAAGTTCAGCCTGCAGTCAAATGGTAAAAAAAAGAAGTGTAACAGCGAGCCCATGTGCTCCTAATATGCAAAAAAGACCACAAGAGGGTTCTCCTTCACAACCAACTTTAGAGAAAAGTACTTCAGCCACAACCAGGAAGGAAAAGAAAGGGTCTACGTTCCCATTGTCCAATGCAAGTAAGTACTGAATAAGAAATCGTGATGTAAATTGACAAACGATAAGCGTCAACGAAAATCCTATAATCAGCAACTGTATTTGCCCATGTAATATTTCAGGATTTCAACAACGAGTTTTGCATATGTTTGCGGAAATCAAAAACACATTGGCTCAGTTGGGAAGAAAGTGGGAGCCAGATGACTCCGATTTCCATTTGGAAAAGATGACCAGCTTACAGGAATTAAAAGACCTGAACGATAGTCTTAACGACGAAGAAAAGCAGAAACTCTTGGTAAGCTTGTTAGAGTAGTTTACGTACACAATATGGTGTCAGATAAAAAGATTCAATTAACTTAATTGACCAATTAGAACTTTGTGCGTGGTTATGTAACGTTTATGTATGCATTAACGTTAGAATCTAACATTAGAATCTATTAAAATTGACTCAAAAAGCTATTACGGGGATGTCCCCGAGGCTGTAGCAAAACTCTTTGTAAAATGCACGTATGGAATATACCTAAATTAAGTTAGAACATAAACAATGAAAAAATCTACCAAGGACCTACAGCTACAAAGGATAATCAGTTCTATGGAATAATCTAATCAATGAAACTTGAGAAATAAGAACTTATAAACAATTTCTAAACACAATAACCAAATTAGAATGAATTAATGGATTCAATGTTTTAGTAAGTCTTACAGTTACTGTAATTAGTCTAAATAGATTTTAGTACTTTAATTAAAATAACTTGATGCAATAATTAGGATAGCATAATTGTAATCACGACCCTATCACCTTTGCTGTGTCATAAACTATCGTGGTCAAATAAATGGTTTTTTTTCTGTCGATCAGTCTATCAGTTTATCAATCAATCCATCAATCTATCTAACTTCAATTTTATATAGTTCTCAAGATTGGTAAAAATTGGTGGAATAAACATGAAAGACAACGTAAACAATGTCATGCACAGGTAAATTAATTTAATTATAGACACAGGTCTGGACATGCAAAATGTATTATTGCTTACTAGTGCAATGTTATACCATGACTGCCTTTACCATAGTTTTGGTACAGCGGAATATGAAAATCAATTGAACCGCTTAATAGACACATGCATATATAATGCACGTTTTAGTCACGCAAGGAAAAAAGGTTTGCAAGTGGCTATTGTTGGATGTTTTGAAGTTCTTATTTGGCTTGAAATAATAAGTCAAGTATTTAAGTTAGAATATTTAGCTATTTTAAAACTGAATTATTTCTTAATTTAAAATTCTAACAATACAGCCATTTTGAAACATTTTTACATGCCGTGACTACCAAGTTACGTCGTTATATGTATAAAGGTCTTATCAGGGTTATTTTGTTAGAAATCAAAAATATTCTCCCTGGAAGAGCTGTTTTTAACCCTATCAATCTTCACTTTCCACAAGTTGGATCCTGAGAAATTTGATCAATTTCACACAATTTGCCACCATGGCAATTAAGCTTATATTCCACAGACAGCTACATTCAGCTAAATCAATTAAGGTTGTCCTCTGAAGGTCAGAACTTAAACTCTAAAACTTCGACCTTTATGACCGGAAAGCATCATGGGTGATTTTATTTGCGTTTGCATGGTCTGACGGAAATTTGACATTTTAACCATTAATAATTAAAAAAAACGCAAATAAAATTCCCTAGGATGCTTTCTGGTAATAAAGGTCGAAGTTTTAGAGTTTTAAGTTTTGACCTTCAGAGGACAAACTTAATTGATTTAGCTGTACATGTATTGGAAACTTATAACTCTTTTTGTTCTGTGTTGTAAGAATTCTTAGAGAATGATCAGTTGATCACACTCAATTGCACACTTATATAATTCAATATTTACTCGTCAGCATCTTTCCTTGCTGTTGTATTATTGATTGGTTGCTCTAAAATTCGATCATGTTCGATCACGGTTAACGTATCTAGCCAATATTCATACCTTATATAGATTGATGGAGAACAATGTAATGGCTTGCAATAATTTAAAAGGTCGTGGTGACAAGTTTGCCTTTGGTCAAACAATACTGTTTGAAATTGTGAAAAGTAAGCGTATCTGCCATAGTTATCTATCAACTGAACATTGCTACGTACTAATTGTTGATTAAACAGTTTCTTGTGTAACAACAAGCATGTGAACAATAAATTATCATTTATATATTATGGCTCTTTTTTAGAAAGTGTTTTAAAGCATCAGCCACATGCCACAGAGGCGGAGACAACGTCCCAAATTAAGTCGGTTTTAAAGTACGCGCCAGATAGAAGTGGTGGTGGGGGACGAAAGAGTGCGTAGGTCGATATGTACAGTTATGTGATATATACAGTTATATGCATGATGCATAGTTACGCATTTTAAATGCTAATTAATAACTGTAGGAAGCCACCTTAATTTTGTCGTGTCGGAAACTTAATGTTGTTATAGCAAGGTGTGTCTAAAAAAGGTAATCCAGCCTTGGCAAATCACAGCGCACATTGCTTTTGTTAAATCGGTTATTGTTTTCCTGAGAAATAAAGAAAAAATTATGTTGTAGTCACCAGACAACAATTTGTGGTAGTAGCACACTATAAGATCCGAACAAGATTGGCAAACAATTACAGCTTGAAATCAGAATTTTCCATTGCTATATCACAGGATGAAAACAAATTTGCAATACATTTGCCACCTGTGTAAAGTTACCAATGCAATCGTTGCTCATAGTGTAGATCCGTCTGCAAATGAATTGATCATTATGATTTTATAAAATTCCTGACATCCAACTGCGTGGTGATAAATTTCTTCAAAATTTCAAGCATTTTCGGCTATGCTATTTGCCTGTACGTAACATCTGTAGCAGTGCCATTTATAGGCAAGCTGGAAAAAAAAACACGATTTTAACCATTTCTTAAATCTCAATTAAGCGTCGGAAAACCACGATTTTAACCGTTTCTTAAATTGTCAAGTTTGCGTTCGACAACTCATATTTAAATTCATCGCTATGCGTCCCAACTAAGTTGAATAGCCAGACAATATTGCTTCGTATACGAAATCCCAACTGTGAATTGAAAATTGATGAAAATTTTAATGACATTGGCTACAGTCATTACTAGTCACACAATGCAAGAGATTGAGATACCATTCGTCAGGTTTTTTAAAACATTAACCACATATTTTTGAATATTAGATGCATGGAAGCGTACAGAAGTTGGATTACCTGTTTTTGATGCAACTTGCATATTGTACAATTTGTGGTTACATATTTTTATCCACGTACGCATTTTTGGTTGATTTTTCCAACTAACTGTGTTTTATGAGGATTGCTTAATTTATATGTTATGTTGTCTTCGCTTTAACTAGTATTCTTTTTTTTTTAAATAACCTGCATGCACTATTACATGCAGGTGTTTAACATTAAATAATTTATCTTATTCGTGTTCGAGATTCTGCATGCATAAATTCCATAAACACATATTAAAGAGAGGTCCGTGCCTGGTATATCTGTATTTTCGAACATCTTCAATTCAACGTGACCAAAGTGATAAAGCAAATTAAGTTAATCCAATTTTAATTTTTTGCTTCAATCGTGGCAAACGGGCACTTAAACAACGCCAGTACTCAATGCAGTTTAGACGTTGCCAACTTAATAACGTTGATTCCATTTGCATTCTAAACCTTTTTCCAATGTCGAATCAACGTCGTTTTGTCCGCTGGGAGGGGGGATCTAGGGGTAGTCAATTCGGTCACGCAACTAACGTTAAAATCCACAAATAATAATCAATATTCGATATCAAATCAGCCCAGTTATCAATCAAATTGTGTACAGTGTATAGTTTTGTAGTCCAGTTAACAAAGCATGTTCAGAGACATCATTTCTGTAAAGTAATCTAGTGAGTCAAAATCAGCAGTATTCCGTGTGAATCTTGACTGTCTTGGCTCAAAATCTGCTCATTTAATTGGATAATAAAAATGTTGACCACTTTTCGGGGGGTTCTGACCGGTCTGGAGCATCAGGGGCACATATAGGGGTCACCTATTTGTGAAATTTGAAGAAGCTTTGCGATATTATTGGCTAGATTTTTTTGACCGATCAGACAACTTAAACCAATCACTAGCCTCAGTAGCCTGGTCAAGCCAACTAGCCTGGCCTGCTACCCTACAGCCTACCTGATCGCAGCTTTGACTGCGAAGGTTCAAAACGAGTGGCAAAGTCAAGAAATTCTCTTAGGAAGTATGACTGATAGAATTACAAGTCCGTAAAGTCTGCATTTACGAGAAATGATCAGCAATATTGCAAAGATATTGAAGCTTATTTCAAGAAGCAAATAGTCGATTCACCAAAGACACGATTCCCCCACTGTAAGTCTGTATTGCTATTGAGTACTGTTAACCACACAAGTTCCTGTCTTGGGAGAAATATTGGTGCCGAATCGTACAACCCAAAGCATTCTGGGGATAAAATATAGCGTTATACTGTCCCAACGTAAATGTGCTATGTTTTACTTGTTGGTAGTTTGTATTTTGTTTAAGCTCTGTGTCTGAAAGATGAAATTTATTTGCATAATTTACAGATAAATTCGGTGATGCAGTCAAGTGATTATTGTAGTTTACATACCGCGAAGGCGTGCACTCCATTTTATGTGTTTACGTGTTTTGTGAGCGACTGAGCTCACAATAGGGTGTTTTGTTATTGATGTTCTCGCACTTCTCTGCCTTAAACTGTGGGCAAAGGCAATGCATGTGGCATGGGATGGTTATTATGGTTATGATGTTTTGCCAGCCTCATCCCCGTCGGCGTTTCTGCATGGTATACAACACGCGCGCGGGACAATTTTAATGGGACGTGGGGTACACGCGCGAAGGGCGAAGAGGAAAATTCGCGGGGAAGCGCCTGGCAGAAAATGAAGTGAAAAGTGAGATATTCGAAGAAAAGTGGGTTACACGACAGTAATGAAGAACTGTGGCTATGTTTTGACACGATTTGAGTATTTTCAGCTGTATAATGGATGAAATTGAGGAATCTCTACAAAATGCATCGATTGAAGGTAAATTTGCATTCAAGTATTTTACATATAAATTATGCCATTTTTACACACACACAAAAGCGTCTTGCACCAAACGCAGTAGTGGCAATGCCAGTTGTGTGTCTGCACATTGAAATATTACTTTGCCTCAATGAAGTTGATTCAGTCGATCCTCCAAGTGAATGTGGTACAACAGGTTCTTGTTCACGCTGTGGACTTTGTCGTCAGTTAAATATACTATTAAGTTCATGATTTGGTGGTGAAATTGCCTGAGAAAGCTCTGTGACCCAGTAGTATACTAATGTAGGGACCTTTTTTTTAAACGTGTGGCACATTTGTTATGAAATTAGTATATTTTACTATTACGGGTTTGAGGGGCAACGCCCAAAAATCGGGTGTTTTG
>JAODVM010327776.1:0-11514 GCA_025400095.1 Phenganax marumi
GTGGGTCTGCGTACCACGACTGACACTCAGAGTAGCCTGACCCTCTGCTGGTTGCTCATATCCATTGGCTAGTATAAGGACAGAACGTTTATTCTTATTAAGGCTCTTGAGGTCTCGGTCTCCCGTAATTCTTTGATAAACATTCAACGGGAGTACATTGCACTCCGCACCTGTGTCCATCAAGAACTGTACATCCAGGTTGGATGATGAATGTATCTCATTTTCAACAGTCAAAGTGACAGTTTCACGACCATTGTATTCACTCGATTGTGTAGACCCTAAATAAACTCGCTCTTGGTCTACCTGCACCGAGCCTACTTTCTTTATTTCTTGGCATTTAAGAGCAACATGATTTCTACCTCCACATTTCCTACATTTTTGACCAAATGCTGGGCACTTGCGCTTCACATGATCTTGACCGCAGTATTTACAGTCTTTAATTACGTTTGAAACCTGATCCCTACTTGCTTTTGGTTCCTCTTCTGTAGACTCCTCGTGCGATCAACGTTGGTTGATAGCCTGTACTCCAGTGTCCAAATTCATCGCTTTAATTTGGGTTGCAGTACTCTCTGCAGCTTGTATAACGTCCAGTGCTTTCTCAAGGGTGAGATTGTTGTCTCGGAGTAGGCGTTCACGTACCTTTGAATCTTGAATTCCAGTTACCAGTCGGTCTCGCAGTAACTGATCAGGGGTCTGCAATTCCAACTCACAATTCGATGAAATTTCATGCAGTTCCATCATATATTGGTCGACAGTTTCGTTTGGGCCTTGATCACCGGTAAACGAACGAAAACGTTCATATGTGATATTTTGCCTCGGAATACAATAATCCTCAAATTGCTTTACCACTGCATTAGTTTCCTTAGCGTCAGTTTCTGAGGGCCAAACAAATGTTCGAAACATTTTGTTTGCCTCCTTTCCAATCACAGCTAAAAGCGTAGCTACCTGGCGTTCTTCATCCTCTTTATCAAGCTTGGTTGCTAATCTGTAATTATTCCACGTGGCCTTCCATTCACGCCAGCTCAAAGCCGTTATGCCATCAGGTAGTTCTAAAACACCAGGAGGTGGTGTCTGAAAATTTGCTATTCTCGTCGAATTTCACGTATTTCCTTATTGTTCTTGGCTGCATAAACGCTAGTATCCATACACCAACATGCAGTTTACTCCTGACACCATGTTACGTGATTTAAGGACGTTTTTATTTGAGTGAATCCCCGAGTTTTGTGCTAGAACATGAACATAACAATGAATCCAACAAAAGCTTGTGCTACTTGCCATGCTCGCCGTCCCAGGTTCCCGCATGTTGTGACGTATCACCACACGAACCCAAACCTATCGTTACACTTTGCATTAAGGTTATGATGTATACTGCAAGGCAAAACTCACTCTTTTATGGGGATGGGAAGGTTGTGAGACTGTGGGCTTTGTATCTTTCTAGGGCTTTACACAAAGCCCATGTACCCTGCCTGACCGTCACTACCCTGTACTTCATTCTTTTACTCTGTCTAATACCAGGAAAATGAATTAACATTTCACCAACCCAAAAGCGCGATGTGCTTTTCTGTGTATGACGTTTATTTTTGCTGTCCATTTTTAACATTTTAGGGGTTCATCAAATGATGGGCTTGGAAAGCACAGCATACCATTTGAACAATGGTATGGCAATTTAGGTGAGCATAGATCACTGGTGCCTTCATATGTAAAGTTTCTAATCCTGACAGCAACAGCAATAAAGCTGACAACGGAATATATGTTCAATTGCTTACAACTCCCTAAGAAAAGTACCTGTGCTATTCAAGGAAGCCCTGACCGGCAGAACTTGCAATATAGTGTTCAGCATGTCAATAACAACATGCCCCTTGAAATGGTCTTTTTTGGGCTTACAAGGATGGAGTTGCTGAAGATCGCACTTTGATATACTGCCAAACTCGCAAACAGTGTGCCTTAATATTTAGAATGTTTGAGTTGAATTTAAGAGAAAGCTTCTATCATGGTCACCCAGAACCTGAAAACAGGTTAGTGGATATGTATCATGCAGGTACCCCAGAACTAGTTAAGCAGCACATTGTTGATAACATGGGAGATGAAGAAGGTCACATCCAAGTCCTGATCTCTACTATTGCATTTGGCATGGGTGTGAACTGCAAGTGTGTTCACCAGGTTATCCACTTTGGACCCTCTAGAAGCTTAGAGAGCTATGTACAGAAAGTGGAAGAGCTGAGCATGATGGAAAGTGGAGTAACTGTGTTATACTGTACAATGGATTACTTTCAGCTCACTGCTCACCGACAATGAAAAACTTTCTTACAAATGAGAATAAGACATGTTTTCGACAATTAATAATGGAGGAGTGTGGCTACAGCTACAGCAGTAATGGAGTTCATCAGTGTTGTGATATCTGAGCTGCAGACTGTAAATGTGATAATGACAAGTGTGGTAAAATTCCCCTTATCACTAGTTTCCAGGAGAACAAAGCATCTTCTAACAGTTCAGAATCAGCTGTATCGAGAGCAGTAAGTTCAACAGACAAGGCCAAGTTGAAGGAACTTTTGATAACATTTAGGAAAGAAATGATACAGAAGAATACATCTGGCATGACATAAACTGTTGGTGCGCCAAATGTATTTCTTGAATTTGGCTGGCTTCAACTTATACATGTTTTACAGACATGTCATAAACTATTTACAGTGGAAGACGTGTTGCAAAATGTTGAAATTTGGCAAAAGCATCATGCAGTTGCTGTTTTGAATGCATTTGCACAAATATTTGGGGACATCATAGTTGAACAGGATATGTCAACGTTGGATGATGATCATGTTGACATTGAAATGAATTGGGAAGAGGTGAGAGATGATTCAAGTTTCCAGGATCTTCGGGATAACCATGTGTCTTGGTGTGATGAAACAGAGACAACAATTGAATCAAATGAAAATGGAAATGATAGCTTTCTTGAAAATCTTGCTCTCATTAATGAATATTAAAATTATATTATCATTTACATTCACTGCCAAAACAATATGTTACATTGTTGATGAATTTCACAAAATGTTACATATACTTCTTGTGGTCATTGATCCAGCCATAAAATTTCTGCACGTCAAAGTCTGATAAGAGGAAAGGCTTGATTTCTGAGTAAAAACTATATGACCTTCCTAATATCTTTGCTAGAGCATTCTGAAACAAAGGTTCATTAACAACTTTCTTCAAATCAGCAAAACAAGATTTATGCACATGCTTTCCAGATCTCTTGTATAGTGCAATTGAACCGTCAAAGTTTTCTGTAAGTCTCTTTGTAACGTTCGTAGCATTACAAATTCAGCTTATTGATCTGGGATTGGCATTTGGGCCTAGCTTCTTTATCACATCTTTAAAAATTTTGTTGAGGAATTCCAGTGCAAGATCCGAAGGTATATTTCCACCAAGGGCATGCTTCCATTTGGAAAATCTGTTCCACACAATGTGGTGGACTGCTTTGGGACTTAACAAGGCATACCCTTGGAACACCAGATACAGGGCTTCTCTCTGGCTCCCTTTATCATGTGGAAGTAGCAAAGCAGGAACTTCCAATTCCTGATCACCCTTGCACCATCACCCTCTGAAATGGCATCTAGAAAATTTGTAACAGCCATACCATATTTAAGCAATGCCTTCTGGTAGTTGTACATATCATCAGCTTCAATGTCAGTTCTGTAAATTTCAGCTAGCATAGGCTGTTACTAAATGCAGACAGGAGGGTCATGGGATCTTTCATGCACCATTTGCCATTTTCCATCAGTGCTGAAAGTCTTTGCAACCTGGAAATCTGCACTTGTATCTGCCATTTGTTGTCTTATCCCTTCATCTTTCCAAATGGTTTTCATGAAGTTGACCTACAGTTGCAGCAATTTTCTTGTGATTCGCTTCATCAACAATATATTTGTCAACAATTTTTGAAGATAACTTGTGGAGATAATCTTTCTTCTCCTTGTTAGACCAGTTTTCTGTTGATGGACCATTATCTTGTGTTGAATCAAATTCATCCATTCCAAGTTCAGTCATTGCTGCTGCAACAATTCCTGCTTCAAATTCCATCATGAACATGCTGTAATAATGAGTTTATTTTTTATTGCATGTTTAAAATACAGTAAGTGTTTTTTTCACCTAACTGCCAGATGTTTTCTACACCAAAATGTTCAGTTAAGATGGATGCATACATTTTAGTTTGTTATTGAAGATTAGATATTTTGTACTTGTATAAAGGTAATGAATGGTAGCACCAATCTACTTTTTTTCTTTGCTGGAAACTGGGATACAAATGAACGACTCTGAATTACTAGCTTTAGTAGAAGCATTAGACAAGGATGGGGATGGTGAGATTAACTATAGGTAATATAAGAGACTCTGCAATGCGACTACATATCTACCTTTCGTCTACTTCAAGTGCTTCTGTATATTTCAGTGAATTTGTGCTTGGTTCAATGGAGCAAGTGAAGGAAGATCGTAAACAAAAATTTAAAAATCAAGCTGAAGAAGAAAGACGCATGAAAATGCTAACTTCATGAAAAGACTTGACTCTCGGACTGTCTCTCTGGTCATGCAGACTTCATAAGAAGACTGTCTTCATTGCAAACGGTTTGTGTGACTAGCTGTCATAGTTATTTGAGGCTGCATATTTTAAGGCTACCCAGAATGTAGTATTTGCACCATCCATGATACATAGATTTTTCATACATAGCTTCATATATGAAGAACAGATTGCATATAAAATAGATTAATACATATATTTTTATACAACATCAATAGCAAAAGTACACAAGTTAGTCACCTACAAGTACTGTCCATATAGAAGACCATAGTTTTCAAATGGCTTCCACTTTGGTTGATATTGATTGCTCTCTTTGGAGTTCTTTAGTTTACCATGTCTCAGTTCGTGTTATCTTTCGTTTCTTTGTTGTTTTCTCTTCATCTATAGCTTTTCGCTTCTCTTGCAACTTCTTAACCTGAGACGCTTTCTTTCTCTTGGAATATTCAATCTTCTCCAGTAATCTTTTGTTTTTCTTCGGCATCACCATCTTGGCAAGATTTCGTTCCTCTCTCGTCATTTTTGGCTTCTCTGCCTCCTCGACTTTCTCTGCTTCTAAAACAGTTTTAAGAACAAAGCACATCACTGCAGTCAAACAGCTATAGTAAGCAAGGAGTTTTCAGAGTCTCAATTTCTTGCCAACCTTTGTTTTCTTCCAGTTTCTGATCCATTTCTTCTAACATGGCTTGCCTTTCTGGGGGGATGTAGTCCCCTTCTTCTTCTTTCACAAATGGTGAGAGGTGGGGTGGCAGGTCCACCCCCGGGAAATAATCTTCCACAGGCAGTAGTCGCCTGTAGTTCACACTATCCACTAACCACTGAGGCTGAACGTAATATCTAAAGAGCAAAAAGAGAAATGATACAGCATATTTTTGTAACACAAACAGACATGCCAGACTCCATATACCTCGATAGAAATCTGTGTCCTTGTAATGGTCTGTCGACAATTTGATGGGTAACACTCTCATCTGCTTCGTCAAATGTTGATCCCAAAGCCAGCGAACTTGGCCATGACACCTCTCCACCAAAACTCCTACAGCATATCTTGTTATTCCATCTAACTTTCAACTGCTTGTATAAATAGCAGGGGTTGTACATTTTATTGTCAGCAGGTAAAGTTTCTTATTATAATCTCCCTACCTTATGATAAAAACTAACATTTCTCGTGGAACTTCCCTCGACAAAAATATTCTACATTCAGAGAATAAGCTTAGTAATCTATCCAGGCTTTCCTGTTCACTCTTTAGTTTCTTTGCTTGTTCATCTTCTTCCTAGGAAACACAGTAAGTCATGTAAAAACAAACAATGTACAAACAATTGAAAGTTCATTTAAGTAGATTCTACACCATTGCCCACCTCTGTGTCCGAAGGAAATTCATCGATAACTGGGTCATCTCCAGATTCTAGAAGAAAAAACGTATTAGTAGCTATAGAGAAACTTAAAGAACATCAGCTCCACCAATTTGCAGATATTACCACATTACCTGTAGGAACTGTTAGTAAAGAATGACTCAATGCTGCCAAACCCTAAGTTTTCAAAATTGGGTATGTTTTTATGGTGACTAAATTGTATCAAGAAAATAAGTACCCAACTTAAGCATTAAACCTTACTTCAGTTTCAAGTTCAGATTCTAGACAAAGCGAGTTGTTATTGTCCAATGTAGTTTCCCTAGTCGTAAGCTAGACAAAATAATACAATAATGGTATTTCAGTTATTTAATATAAACGGTGCCACTTCCCAACTGAACCAGACTGACTTTTACCTTTGGGGGATAATGTAAATTGACTGTATTAAAGAGTTTAAAGTTGACAAAACCAAGCAGTGTTGTATAAAACTCTATGAAAGTCAGCATTATTCTGAAGTCTACATCTGCTGGCATCTAAAATACAAAGTACTCTTGATTTTGACAAGTTCTATGCATTACACCAAAATACTGCTTAAGATATTTTATAACTTTCTACGTACATCGTGACAAAATGTATGTGGTGTGATCCATGTTACAGGATGACCTGAAATTTCAGCTTGGTAATATATACCCTTGATTGACAAAAACACCTAGAAGAAGGACTTTCAATGTTTAGTAATTAAGGCGATTTGGAAACTGCAATAATTGAACTGGAACAAATTAACAAATTTACAGTGATTAGAACAAATTCCTGATTAATTTGAACAAATTTGTAGCAATTAGAACATTATATAGTATTAGCACCAATTAGAAAAAATCTGTTTATCTTAATTATTACCTTTCTCAATGACTTTGATGCTATTATGTAATGCTGAAACTCCACTAAAATACAAATGTGAGAAGTTTTGGTGCAAGAATTTTATAAATGTACATATTTGACATATATTTCATCAAATTTATATGACTGACCATATAATTGTCTGCACTGTTTCACAACTTTGCCCTAAAGTAAAATGAGAACGAAAAGTCTCAATTCATGAACAAGTGTAGGTAGGTGTGAGATTAAAATAGGTTCCTGTAGTGTACCTCAATTTTATCTGTCTGCGGTAGACTTGAAAATAAGGCAACCATGGACAAAGCATCATCAAGATCTCGAATTGCATCAATAAATGTAGGATACCTGAGGAACGAGCAACTGAGCATTGAATTTTTCAAAATTCAGCACAATGAGCTAAATATGAGGTTCTACCTTTCTTTAACAATATGATCAAGTGTGTAAACAGGTTTATTTTCCTCAAGTCTTTCGGCTGTTCCTGGTTCTTCTTTTCCAATCGCTTTTTTCAATTTCTTTAGGAATGATTTAAACTCCCGAAACTTGTTCAACACAGGCTCATGTGCCAGCCACGCTATATCTTTGCTGTAGTAATATGTTCGGTTCACACTACTGCCTTTATTCACTTTCTTCTTGTTTTTTGGTTCCACTGGATAAATCCCTTTCAGAATGCATAAACGCCTGGGAAATGAAAGTTTATAGGGAACACTAGTGCTAACTTTCTCACTGTTTTTGAGAGTTCAATGTATTAAAATTTATTGTAAAACTAATGTATTTGACCATTATTTTGACCAACCTAAAGTCAGGTAAACTCAGTTGAAGTTTGTTAAGAGCTTGGTTTCTGGCAATATATAGATTTACTGCACCACTTTCCCCCTAGGAAAAATTAAATGGATGTAGAGTAATGGACAATACGGTCGGTTCTATAAATCAGCTTGCTTTTTAATGGTGAACAAGTGACCTTGTCAGATTGTTTAGTTACAGATGAATGGGTCTCTTCTTGACGAGTTAATTGTTTGGCCCTAGACAGACTACAGTGATCAAGAAGGGCATACAATTGGTCGTCAACTTAAATTTAGTCAGTAAATCACAGTTGATTTATATTGATTGTAACTGACTGAATTTCTTTGGAAAGGGTTTATATTACTATGAAATATACTATGATCTTTCTTGGAATAAAAAGCAATTAATACATCATTGCTGCTGACTTTTGGTATGTGAAAGATAAAAAGATGGTAGAACTTAACAGGAAATCTAGAACAGGAATGAGGAAGTACAGATGCTTAGTTCCTACTGAGCGTTTTGTGAAAGACTTGCAGCAGATTTTTCAATTATCACGCGTAAACACAAGAATAGATTGATAGGCTTTACCTTTTTTCGCAGTTTCCCCATCGCTCAAATATATTTTGTTTATGTTTATGTACTAAATATCCCACGTGTTTTGATTGCAAAAATTTGTTATTAATTCGACTTAAACTGAGCCCACGTCGACAAGCGGAGGTTCGACGCCAATTCATGTAATTATTGTTTTTTGTATGTAGGATTGAGCCCACTTCAATTTAAAATATGACTAGCGGAGATTGAGGTACTTCACGAAGACTGGGGCGTGAACGAAACCAAAATGGCGGATTTTTCAAATCCAAAGTTTTTAGCTCCTTCATATTTTATAAAACCAAACGAAAATATCGCAGAAAAAAGGACAAAAGATAGTACAAAACCCATCCTTTTACCTCCATCTACGTACACGAAAACTGAAAGCACCGTTAAACTAAGCAAAGAGGACCAAAATGCGGGTAGCGTTCAGAAAGAAGCTTTCAAGAAACCAGCGCACTTATTGCAGACTTTCGGTAAAGAAGACTGTTTGCACAATGAACCGCAAAAGGAGAAACAAAGGATTGCCAGCGTCGACCAAGAGAAAGAGATTTTAGAGGACGAACTGCTGGAAAATGATAAATTATCTGACGTTGTTTGTGAGCTTCAAACAGATTTGAAGAAGTCAAGGGCGAAATTGAATACAAAGACTGGCTCGGAAAAGAAAATTGGATATGTTGAATTGATTAGGTAAAATATTAAGTTAGAAAAAGATCTCTTTGTTTATACTGATAACTCATTAAAATGCAAGAGTCTCCTCTTAAGGAGTGAAGTCATCTGGTGTTGGACAAAGTAGAACTAGCAGAGAATACAGGGGTAAATCATGTCTCAGGGCCTGTTCATATGGGCCAAAGTTATCCTGGTTAGCGAGGAAACTTTTCAGCAAGTTTGCAAGCGAGATGTTGCTTTATTAACAAATTGTACGAAAAATTAGATTGCGTTCACATGAGACGAAAAGTTATTCCGCTTACCGAGATCTCTCTTGTTGAAAGGCAAGATTTCGGTTAGCGAGATAAAATTCTCCCCATATAAACGCAATTTTCTCGCTCACTGGGATTATTTTCTGTTTAGTCAGCAACTTTTCAATTTGCTTTTAACGCCACAGCCAAAAACTTTCTTCAGTAAGCGGGACAACGTTTCGCCATATGAACAGAACAAAACTATTTGGCTGGTCGAAAAGTTTTCTTGCTAACCGGGATAACTTGGCCCATATGAACAGGCCCTCAATGGGTTCATGAGAGACTCAGGCACAAGAAACTTTGTACGCTTTACTTTCATCAAGGGGAAAGTCTTGCTGCTGAATGGTTAACTGCCTTTGCCAGCTGGAGTATAAATTGGTTTGCTGGGACTAATTCTACTTGTTTTTTTGTATTGTTAGGTGTCTAAGAACTGATTTAAAAGAGTCTGAAAGAAAATGCTCTAATTTGAAACAAAACTGCTTCAAGCTAGGGGAGAATGTCCAAGTTTTGGATGAAGCAAATGTCTATTTGAAAAGAAAGTTTGAGGCCAAAGAGTTGGAATTTGAGAGCTATATTCATGTAAAAGAGAAAGAAATTGAAGAAGTAGCTTTTAAGCTGAAAGAGGTGCAGCTCGAGTGTGATTTAAGAAGTCAAATGTTGATGGAGTTTGAAGAAAAATATAGAGTACTTGAAAACCGCAAAGAACAGGTTAGTTGCCATGAAACTTATAGTTCACTTGAAAAAACAAAAGTGTTTCCTTCCTACTTTTCTGCAAAAGTTTTGGAGGTTTTGAAGTAATAGTTCAAATACAAGACTGAGGACTTTACCGGTATTTCCAAGTCCGAGAGCGTTTTGAAAAGACGAGACAAAGGCGAGTCTTTTTAATGCTCGAGGACTTGGAGATACCGGTAAAGTCCGACGTCGCATATTTGAACAAACTTCTGAAACTCGTTAACTATGCAATTTCTGGTTTGGAAATATTTCCAAACTACTAGTAGTTTAACTAATAGTACTTTGGAAATGAATACATAATCAGCCTTGTGACCCCGTGGCAGTTTCTCCTCCAGTTTCAAGGTACTGATGAAATATTGATTTCTTTTGTCGTTGGTTCATGATTTGTTAATGAGTTTTAGAATATTGCTTCATTGTTACTCTGCAGCTTAAACTATCTAATACAAACTAAAGGGTGTTCAACTAAGGTGTTCAAAGGGTGTTTAACTAAGCTTACACTAAAGGGTGTTCATTTTTTGTTTGTAGGTTGAAGTTGAACATGAGAAGATACTAAAGGATAAAACATGGCTTGAAGAAGAGTATAACAGGGTAAAAGTGGATAATGCTAGGATTGAAGCGGACGTCAGTAGAGTAGCAGAGGATAAACGAAAACTTGTTGAAGATTTGGATAAAATGAAAGAGGATATAAGTAGAATGTCAGAGGATAAGAAGAGGATGGTAAAGGATATTGAAATGAATAAGACTAGGCTTGAAGAGGATAGAAGGTGTTTTGAAAAAGAGAAATGCAAACTTCTGAAGGATTATGAAAACAAAGAGGAAGATTTCCGAGAAATTGAGAAAAATTTTTTGAATGAAAAACAGCGGAATTGTGCATTGCAAAGCGAGTTGGAACAGAAAGATTTGCTAGTGTGTGATTTGCAAGCAAGTTTAAAAGCAAAGCAGATTGAGTTGTCCAAAGTTGAGTTGAAATGTAGTAGTTTAGTTGAAGATTTGGAGAAAGATTTGAAGTTGAGAATAAGTCAATTGGAAAACGAAATATTGTCAAATAATGAGGTTTTTCAACAGAAAACTCAGATGTACGAAGGTGAGGAGAGAGTTTTTCAATTTGTTTACAGAAAGGTGGTCTTATTTGTTCTTTTTTTGTTTTAGAAAATCTACTTAAAAAACACAAAGAGATTGAAGATCTTTCTAAGTCTAAAGAACAACTACGATCGTACATTGGCGAAATTAGACCCACTCAAGACATTCAAAAACTGTCCGAGACCAACAAGCAACTATCAAACACTGTGCAACTGCTAACAAATGACAACAGCACCCTACACTCGACCGTCAAGTTGCTTAACGTAAGGTTGACAGCCATTTTGGAAATCGTTTCTATTCAAGAAGCCGAACTGAGCAGACAAACTGGCGATATGGGTAGATATGATGAAGGTGGTCAGGGATTATTGAGGAAATGGAGGGATAAAGTGTTTGCTCTTATGGTACAAGGCAAATCACGTGATATTGTCGAAAGTGAGATGAGACAAAAAGAGAACGCCAAGGTTTAATTTTGATCGAATTGTTTTTTGACGACCCCCTAAAGGCCCGTTTACATGGGCGATTTTTGCTGCGATTTTAGGTGCGATTTTCTCCTTTTGGAGGATGTGAAGGAGT